>VDFB02286711.1:0-14915 GCA_007258455.2 Sequoia sempervirens
TGCCATGTATGTCTTGTGATGCCTATTTGTGATTTTGATGTCGTGGTGATGCAATGCTTATTTATATGATTATGTTATTGATGTGCATGATGTATTTATGTAAAAGATGCAATGTTGATGATTATGCTAATGCAATGCTAATGATTATGTTAATGCAATGCTTGTGCTTATGTATACGATTTAATGTCATGGATGATGTATGTATGGACCTAATGCAATGTATATGAGTATGTATGCACTTATGTTTTTGGATGTCACAGGATATCATCGTGGGATGGACTAGAGAAGATGACGAGACTGATGAGAGAAGATGACCAGATCGAAGAAGAGAAGACATGAGCCCTATGAAAATGCATGTTAATTCCTAGACCAAATCCTTCAAAACTCTACTATAGGACTTTTAATATTTATTGCTCTTAATCATCATTGGGCAAACTGTTGTAATGGTCAACAAACACCATGATATGACATAGATCAAGGTGTGCAAGGTCACACCATTACCTAAGACAAAACAGTCACAAACAAGGATGGTTATGACTCATACTAAGAGCGTGATTGTCCCAGTCCTTTTGTGATAATCACCCACAAGCAGAAAAAAGACAAGGATAGATCATGAAACGTCGTTGCTTCTCTAAATCCTGTTTCCAGGACATCCTTGAGAAACTAGTGACATGATTGTCAAACTAAAAAAATAAAGTCTCTATCATGATATGTCGTTGCTTTTCTAGATCCCAGAATCAGGACCTCGCTGAGAAGCTAGTAGTCATGTGTGTCAATTGTCATGCTACGTCGCTGCTTCTCTAAATCCTGCTTAGTGGGATCTCACTGAAAAACTAATAACATGATAAAAGCTCAAAAGACAATTGTCAAGTGTTTGCCAAGTGTGTCTGAATATCCACTATTCTGATGCCAAGATGCCATGTTTGATAATGTCGAGATGTCGAAATGTTTAAAGTTTTGATTGACCTTGGAAAATGCCGAGAATTAGTGAATTCAGGAAGGACACATCCTGAATAACGCCAATGACTAGAGGATTCGATCCCTAATGGTCGTAAGGGGTCCCTCAAAATAATGACGATGCCTAGGAAGGACACATCCTAAGGCATAAATGATAGAGTTGGTTCTTCAGAAGGACACATCTGAAGAATACCGATGTCACAAAGAGCGATCTTTTAAATGTCAAGAGGATCACTCGAAATGCCGAAATGACGATGACGACGCCTAGGAAGGACACATCCTAAGGCGTAAATGACAGAGGTTATCGTTCAGAAGGACTCATCTGAAGATTTAACCAAAATTTGACGGTTTGGCTGGTTTATGATGATTTGACTTGCTTTGACCGAGTTTGACTTGTGTTTGACTATATGCCGATATTGCCCTGATGACATGAGTGATGTGTTGATGAGATCGGCCATGTTTGAACAAATGATTGTTTTACTTTGTTTCAGGAGTTTTCCCGTACAGAAAATAAGTGAAGACTTTTGACGTGTGTGCCAATGTTTTGCCACGAACCCTAATGGACTGACCTAGTGCGGCCTCAGGGGCTCATCGATAGATGGCCTTGCCTACGTCATACACTCAGAGACCTCGTAGTTTGACACGACCAATGACTTTGTCTTGATGAACGAAGATTGCGTCATGATTTTATTTTGACAAACCTAAAAGGACTAACCTAATGTCTTGGGGACTCAAATATGAGTCTTGCCTACGTAGCAAATGCACAGAGACAACGTAGTTCGGACAAATGACAGAGACTGATTTGACACGACTGACCTTAACAAGATATGCCCATGTGTTTGCGCTTTTCGACCAGTTTGATGTTTTTGTTTGGTTTTGTTCAGGGCGTTTTATGATTTTTAGGTCTTTTTTCAGGACATTTTGTGATGTTTTTGGGTCTTTCTTCAGGACATTTTGTGATGTTTTTGTCTTTTTTCAGGGCTTTTTATGATGTTTTTGTCTTTTTTCAGGGCTTTTAAAGGTGTTTTTGTCTTTTTTCAGGGCTTTTTAAGGTGTTTTTGATCCTACGTGCCATCCACTGTAGTTGCATGATAAACATTTTGCCCCCAGTTAGGTCTAAGACTTAGCCATTTGCAAGGAACATGTACGGGATGTTGCTGACTTGCTAGACGGACATTTGTCAGAACATGATGTCAATCGGTCATCCACTGTGATAGGAAGGGTAGGATGTGATGGTGATTTGCGGAAATACCTTTCATCCTAGGCCAAGTTTAGACAAAGTGACAATAGATGGCAGATCAATGATTGATTACGCATGGCGCCTGTTTGCCAGGTTTTCACCATGGTACTTATCCAAAGTGCCTGTTTGCCAGGTTTTCACTATTGAACGAATCATTTTTCTCTTTACTATTTTCATGATTTTTTGATTTTTTTTGGTGTCACCAAGACGCCTGTTTGCCAGGTTTTCATCAAGGTAACGATTTTTTTTTATCATTTTTCAATTTTTTTTTTTGCATTTTAGGGCCTTCAGCTTTGTCCTCTGATGCTATGCGTAGAACTTTCGGAGGTGTAAACTGTTGACGGGCTCAGTCAACTGTTCCCCCTCTGGAGTTTCTAGTTGATATGCTCCAGAACCAAAAGAAGATATGATAATATATGGACCCAGCCAGTTTGGTTCAAATTTTCCTGGCTTTTCTCTATCTGCTTGGTTCTTAGGGTTCTATATGAGGACCAAGTCGCCAATGTCAAACCTTCTGACCATAACCTTTTTATTGTAGCTGCGACAAAGACGGTTTTGATATGCTTGGAGGTGATTCAGTGAGTTTTGTCTTCTTTCGTCCAACATTTCTAGCTCGTGCAAGTGTGATTGTCGGTACTCCTCGTCATTAGTTAGACCCTTCAAAGAGACCCATAGCGAAGGAATTTCGACCTCAATGGGTAAGATGGCTTCAGCGCCAAAGACCAGGGCGAATGGGGTAGACCCTGTAGGCGTACGAATGCTAGTTCGGTAAGCCCACAGAGCAGGGTTAAGTTGTATGTGCCAATCGCGGCCAGCGTCATTGACAGTCTTTTTAAGAATCTTGACAATAGTTTTATTCGATGCCTCAGCTTGGCCATTTCCTTGGGGGTAATATGGGGATGAAAAATGGTGTTGGATATGGAATCGCTCACATAACTCACGTACGTCTTGGTTTTTGAACGGATGTCCGTTGTCAGTGATGATGGATTGTGGAAGGCCGTACCGGCAAATGATGTAGTTGAGGATAAACTTTGATATTTGTTTGCCAGTAATATATGTCAATGGGATGGCTTCGATCCACTTTGTGAAATACTCAGTGGCGGTGATGATGAATTTATGGCCGTTTGATGAGGTTGGATGAATCTTACCCATGAGGTCGAGTCCCTATTGAGTGAAGGGCCATATAGAAGTGATTGGCCGAAGTTCTTGTGCTGGAGCATGGACCAAATCACTATGAATCTGACACTTGCGACAAGTTCTGACATATTCGAGTGCATCTTTTTCCATTGTTGGCCAATAATACCCAAGTCTCGTTAGTTTCTTAGCCAGAGTAGGACCGCTCGAATGAGATCCGCATATACCGTCGTGCACTTCTCGTAAGGTCATACATGCTTCGTCGGTGTCAAGACATCTAAGGAGGGTACTATCGAAACCACGGCGATATAGGGTGTCACTGATGATGGCATACCTTGCAGATTTCCTAATGAAGGACTTTCTTTGGTTATTAGATAGGTTTGGTGGAAGGGTTTGAGTCTTTAGGTAGTCATAAATGTCCTGATACCAAGGAGAGTTGGGACCAACAAGTTCGCAAACCATTTCCGACTCTGGGATATCATATGCTGGTATCAATAGTTGTTCTACTAGGAACTCAAATTGTGACACATTTTTAGGGATGTCCAAGAGAGAACTAATAGTAGCCATTGCGTCCGCTACCTTATTCTGTGCCCTGGGGATTTGTTCAAAGGACACTGATTGGAAGTATGTTAGGAAACTGTCCACCATCCTCTTGTAAGGAAGCAAATTTTCATCCTTTGTTTCATAGTCGCCATTTACTTGGTTGATTATTAGCTGGGAGTCTCCGAATACAAGCAATGTCTGAATTTTCCATTTGATTGCCAACTTGAGACCTGTAACTAGTGCTTCGTATTCGGCAATGTTATTTGTAAAAGGGAAAGCGATTCGAAATGACTTAGGAATTGAATCCCCTTGTGGTGTGATGAACAAGATTCCAGCGCCTGAGCCATGACCAGTGTGTGACCCATCAAAATACAGCTTCCATGGTGTTGCAGGTTCCGTATGAAAAATGGACTCGTCAGGAAAATCAGTTACCAATGGATGAGAGACTTGGATTGGTGCATCTGCCAGTTGATCTGCTATTACTTTCCCTTTTATTGCCTTGCGTTCAACATACTGTATGTCGTACTCACTTAGGATCATGACCCATTTTGCCAATCGGTCTGTTAATGCTGCTCGACTTAATAGGTATTTCAATGGGTCAATCTTGGCAACCAGTTGTGTCTGATGATTGAGCATATAATGCCTTAGTTTTTGGGCTGCAAAGACAACTGCGAGGCATGCACGTTCAATGTATGTGTAATTCAGCTCATAACCTATCAATGTGCGGCTGATGTAGTAGATTGCTCTTTCTTTCCCTTCATGATCATTTTGGGCCAGTAATGCCCCCAGTGCTGAACTAGTGGTCGAGATGTATAGAATTAATGGCTTTCCATGAATAGGCGACATGAGGACTGGTGTTGATAGAAGGTAATCTTTGATTTGCTGGAAGGCCTGTTGACATTTATCTATCCATACAAAGGGGATACCTTTGCGCAACAGGTACTGGAATGGGTGGCACTTATCTGCCAATTGGGCTATGAAACGGCGAATAGATTGTACTCTGCCTTGCAGAGTTCGGAGTTCACTGATCCCTCTGGGTGGAGGCATGTCGATGATTGCCTTGACCTTTGCCGGATCAACTTCTATGCCTCGTCGGGAAACTATGTACCCCAACAGTTTTTCTGATGTGACCCCAAAAACACACTTCTTAGGGTTTAGTCAAACTTTGTACTCTTCCAATCTCTTGAAAATTTTGTCGAGTACCTTCAAATGATCCTTCCTAGTTGTTGATTTGGCCAATAGGTCATCTACATAGTCTTCCATTATATTGTGCATCATATCATGGAAGATTGTGGTCATAGCCCTTTGGTATGTGTGGCACATTTTGAGACGAAGGGCATGGCGTTCAACACAGTATGTACCCCATGGGCAAGTAAATGCTATTTTGTGTTGGTCCTCGGGAGCAATGCGAATTTGATTATAACCAGAGAAACCATCCATGAGGGATAGCATCTCGTGTCCTGCAGTAGATCGACTATGATGTCAATGTTGGGAAAAGGAAAGTCATCCTTTGGACATGCTTTATTCAGATCCCGAAAGTCTGTGCATACCCGAATCAGCCCATTGGGTTTTGTCACCGGCACTAGGTTGGAAATCCATTCAGCATAATCTATAGACCTTATGAATCCGGCATCCAGTAGTTTCTTTAACTCGGCCTTAACCAATAGAGCAACTTGAGGGTGCATTTTGCGCAACTCCTGCTTGACTGGTTTAGCATTGGGTACTAGTGGCAGATGATGTAGAACCAGTTTGGGGTCCAATCCTGGCATGTCAGCGTAGGACCATGCAAAGTTTATTTTCCGTTCTGCAAAGAATTTATGAAATTCCGATTTCTCTTCATCTGTCAATGATGCGGCAAATAGGACCATCTTGGGGTCCTCTGCAGTTGAAATGTTATCCTCTATGGTGTCCTCAATAAGCATGGCTGATTTCTCCTGTTGCACAGGGAGAAAGTCCAGTCCTCCATCTTTGGGCACCTCAGAGAGGTTTTCACCCACAGATACGTCCTTTGTTTTTACTATTTTATCGTCAAGAGGTGCCTTTCGGTTTTCACCTAGAGACATTTCGTTTTTTACTTTATTTTTACTTTTGCGACTAGAGGACTGGACAGTCTCGCCAAAGTATGCCATGCAGTCTAAATCAATGGAAAATCCTGATTTGTGGTCCCCACTGGGTATGCCTTCACGTAATCCCATGAATTCGGCGATTGCTTCATCATTTTGGAATGTGTCCAGAACTGGCGGTCCTTGTTGGTCCCAATCGACTAGTTCAGGGTAAATTAAAGAGATGCCATCGTCAAGGCTAGTGAACTGAGGTGAGGATGCAGACAGCATGCAGATGGATTCGGTAATGTTGTAGATGAGGTTATCATCGTCCAACTCGACATCGGACTCTATCCAGTATTCTCCTTCAATAGTGTCATATTCGTTGTCATAATAAGGAGTGAAGGTTTTAGAGCCCTGGCTATCAATATCCTCTGACATTTCGGATAGATTAGACAGAGGGGGGTTAGAGGATGGTTGTTGTGTGTCATGGGAAGCGGTAGTAGGATTTTGACTATTTGGTGCCTGCTCAATTTTGAAGGTTTTCCAAAATCGTTGTTTAGAGGTCAGTTCCCCTGGTTCGACAAACAAATCATCAAGACAACAGTCACTTAGGGATCATTCGGAGCCAAATTCCCACTCGTGGGAATCTGTTTCGCTTAGGGTTTCCCTAGTAGTCTCGACACTTTTCGAAGCATGTATTCGCGTATTTGAAAGTATAGAGGTACGTCGATCGTCATTGTTGAGTGATCCAAACCCTAAACCAAGATACTTCGGAATTTGAAAAACTTCTATGGGTTCCCTTCGACCAGTTTTATTTTTTCCAAGGCCACTAGTACCATCGTAGCCTTTAGCCTTCATGAAGTCATAACCTTTGCCATATACTTGAACTGGTAGTGGGGGTAATGTGATCGTATCCTTATAGATCCACCCTGTGATGTCAGCAAGGTCTTCCTCACTCATATCTCCCCACTTGATAAAAATTGTATTCGGTGGAACTTTAAAGGTTTCCTGAGGTTCCATTCTGAAGCATGGCCGACCATAGTCCTTGGGAGATCTAGGCATTGTTGCTATGCTGTATGTTGTGTGCAGTTTGAATTCTCCGCAGCCAAGGTCCTGGATTTTGACAGTTGATTTAGTCTGAGTGTTGGTGGAAGGTGGTGATATGTTAGAAGATGTGGATGGAGTGGATGTGGAAGGGTCGATGTCCTTGGATGACGAGGAGCCAGGTGCTTCTTGGTTAATAGGTACTCGGTTTTCGGAGATACCCCTTAAATTGGTACAATATTGGAAAGGGTCGGGGTCTCCGTATATGGTGACTTCTGTACCGTCAAAAGGGAACTTGAGGCATTGGTGGTATGTTGACGGAACGGCCTTTAAAGCGTGGATCCATGGACGACCAAGTAAAATGTTATATGGTAGTTCCAAATCCAGGACCTGGCAGGTGGTGTCTACAATGATCGGTCCCACTCTGATAGGGAGAGAGATAACACCCCTTGAAGAGCGTTCCTCGTCATCGTATGCTTTGATCACTATGCTTTTCATTGGGTCTATGCACACATCAGAGAATCCAAGAGCCTTAACCAACTTGAGAGAGCATATATTCAAGCCTGCTCCACCATCTATTAAAACCCGCCGAACTTTGTGCTTGTGGACAAAAACTTCTATGTGTAATGCGTCATTGTGGTTGGTTTTAAATGATGAGTAATCCTGATCCGAGAAGGTGACATGGTGCGGTGTGGTGAGATACCCCACCATAGTTTCAAACTGATTGACATCGATGTCCTTCGGGACTGACGACTCTAGGAGAGTTTTATCTAGAATTTCTTTGTGTGCAGGAGAGATACGAAGCAGCTCAAGGATAGATATTTGCGCGGGAGTCTTTCCTAGTTGGTCAATTAGGTTGAACTGACTTTTGGGTTTCCACTGTTGTGGGGTTGAGACAGGTTTTGGCTGTTTAGCAGGTTGTGGTTGTTCAGCTGACAGGCTCGGTATAGAGATCTTGGTTTGTCTAGGGGGAGGTGGACCAGCTATAGTGACCTTGCCACTTTGCGTAGTAGCATTACAATGTGGTGCTCTCTTGATCGTGATGGTATTGATGTATCCATCGTCAGTTCTGACATTATTTATTATTGGTCCACTAGAATAATCGTACTTGGCTCGGGCGAAGTTAGCTTGGTTGTGTGGACTTGAAGTGGAAGCATTATGAGAATCATGATCCTGCAGTGGATTCTTGTGGATAGTATGATCCGAGTTGGAGGTGAATTGCGATCCACCTACCTTGATGGTGCGATTGTCAATGAGGTCTTGGATTATGTTTTTTAGTTGTCGGCAGTTGGAGGTTGTATGCCCTTTGACTCGATGGTATTCGCAATGTGCATTGTCATTCCACCATGCTGGTTTGAACTATCCTGGGTCATATGGTTTTATTTCTGGAAGGGTGATGACCCCATGTTGGATACATTTCTTAAGGACTTCTTCAATGGGTTCACCCAAATGAGTATATGTGCGACCCCTAGGGAATTGTCTCATCTGACGATATTGGCCCTGATTGTTTTGACCATTTTGACTGTTTGAAGAAGTATTGGGAGGAGGTGTTAATGTCGTTGTTGGTCTGTTTTGTTGTGGAACCCCTTTTAGGGCCAATACAGGACCTACAGTGTTTGCAGTCTTGGCATCAATGACACCATCATTTGTGACATGCTTATTCTTAACCCAATATTTGTTTTTGTCCGCGGGTGGGTTGGTGTTTGTGTTTTTGGAACCATATCTCAATTCTCCCTTTGCGATAAGGGCTTTCTCAATTTGGACCCCCTTTTCGATCAATTCTGTAAAGTTTGTGCAACAATGTATTTGCAGTGCGAATTTGAGGGGTCCTAGAAGTGTTTGGACAAACATGTCAACTTTTTCCCTTTCGGGGATGTCAATGTGACATCGACTAGTGAGACTTCTCCATTTTTGAAAGAACGGGATGAACGTCTCACCCAACTCTTCTTGTGTGAGATTGCACAAGCTAGTGATAGAGGTGTCTATGTCAATGTTGTATGCGTAATTTCTTATGAACTTTTGTTTAAGCTCATCCCATGTCCGGATATCTTTTTGGGTTGAGAACCATTCAAGGGCTTGACCCGCCAGACTTTTGGAAAAAAGTCTCATCAAGTATGTGGGTTCGTAGGCGATATCCATACAGTTGGTTGCGAATTCGCGAACATGTTCAATGGGATTTGTCTTGCCTCTATATTTTGTGAAGTTTGGTGACACGTATCCTAGTGGGAATGCAGGCATATATAGACTTGTGTCAAATGGGTATACATCCAGGTCGTATGATATTTCTGATTTCTTGCCTGAAATGTACATATTTTGGATAGTTTTCTCCATATCTCTCATTCTTGCTTTGAGTTCATCTATGGTAGGGTCGTTTATGTTTCCGGGTGTTGGATTTCCTGGTACACCATGTGTTCCTGCCTGGTGTGCATGAGTGTTGGTGTATTGTGGTGGTATGGAGTGTTGCGGTACGTATGACGTGTGTTGTTGGTATTGGAAGTTGTGATTAGGTGCATGTTGATGAGTATGAACGTTGGATGAATATGTTGGTATGTGTCCCCCACCCATGTGTGTCGTTATTTGAGGGATGTGGTGGCCATGACTATTATAGTGTGTTAATGATGTCATGGGTTGTGTTATTTGGCCCCCTTGTGTAAATTGTTGATTTTGAACAAGGGGGACGTTTGTGTTTGTACCTTGGGAGGTAATGATATTTGACTATGTTGTCGTGTTAACGTTTTGTTGTTGTCCTTTAATAAAGATACGTCCTGTGGCTCCTCCCAAAGGATTTTGTGAAGTACTACTGAACGGATTTGTCGAAGTTGTGTTCATGGTAGTAGATGTAGTTGTCAAAGGGGGATTGTGGTGACTTGATGATGCCCCCGTGGTATTTACCATTGCAGTAAAAAGAGGATTGGAATAATTTGCCCACGTTGTTGAGGAGCCAAGAGTGGTTCCATCCGATTGGGGTAGTGTTGTGGATGTTGTAGATGATTGTGATCCCCCAATGGATGTAGCATTTACTGTGTTGGAGGTGTTTGGGATGTTGGGAGTGGTATTTATTGTCATTGTGGTCTCCAATGAAGTGTTGCTTGTATTATTCGAAAGTTGACCACTATGTGACATGTTATGTGCGTTATTTGCATTAGGGTCATGATGTGTCAAATTTAGCGTGTTAGCATCAAATCCTGGTGGTAACTTAGCTCCCTCACTCAAGAGCATGGCTACAAATCTGTCTCTGTCCTGACGAGCTATTGCTTCAGCCATCTGATAGGCCTCTGGGTCTTGTGTCAATGCCTCTATGTGTTCTTGAAGTAGTTGACCATTTTCATCTCTTTGCAAGTAGAGGTCGAATGTACTGTTTGACGAGGCTTGTGTTGTTGTTGGAGGTTGATTGTCTAGATTGGTAAATGGGTCGTACAAGGTCCAGCTTGAGTCATATGGAGGATTGTTGGCAGTAAATGGGGGGTCTTGTCTAAAGTTTTCCATTTGTCTCTTTTGTTTTTGAAGTCTGGTTTCAACCATAAATGAGATTGCTCAAAAGGGAATGTCAACTAAATGCAAGTATGACACTAGGTGAAATCTAAGGTTCAAAATGACGACTAAAATGACCACTATTTTTGGATTTTTGTGAATAAGGTATGCAATGTGGATGCAATGTAAGATGAGGTTATCTAAGCACTTCTAAGCTTGAACTTTGTTTTCGATTTGGACTGCTAAAGGACTTTGTTGTTAATGACAAGTTGACAAGATGACTAGTGAGTCTTCCTAACTAGACTTTTGAGTTGGAAGAAATCTCACAAAAGAGCACAATGACTAAAAGGATGTTTGATAACTTGGTCCAAAAGGGTCTAATTTCGAAAACAATGATTTTGCCAAGGGGTGCTTAAGATTTTCCTACTCCTAAGTATGCAAGATATGAGCCTAGGGACAACGTAATGTTGAATGTATGACACTTAAATGGGGTGAGGTATGAAACCTAAGGTGATCAATGCAAGCTAAGAGACAAAACTTTGAGCAACTTCAAATTAGGTTTCTGACAGAATCTTCTTGATAACAGAGTTTGACGAATGGTTGATAGTTTGGAGGTCTCTGGTTTCGACTGTGAAGTTTTAAAATTTTGACAGGCAAATGCGTCTCAATTTGGCAATTGCGTCACGGTTTAGCAGATGTGGTTCAGTTTTTTACTTGCGGCTTTTTGACTGTCAGATGCGACTCGGTTTAGCATATGCGGCTTTCAGATTGACAGATGCGTCGCGACGCCTACAGATGCGGCGTTCCAAGTCTCAGATGCGGTTTATCAGAGCAGTTGCGTTGCAGGATGTCAGTTGCGGTTCGACAGATATGACAGTTTTGTTTCAAAGTGATTTTCGTGTTATGTTGATGGAAGTTTTGATCTGTTTGATGAATGTTTTGTTTGAACTGTGACAAAACCAGAATGCACTTGACAAACACAGCGTTTTAAGGGGTAACCAAACACACATGAGATAAGCACAATCCTAAAAAGGCCACTAGGCCAAGGGTTTGTATACTTGATATAGCCCACCAGTTATACCCCGGATTGGTGATGAACACCTTTCCTTCTCGAGAGCGGATAACTTAGAATTTTGGTGGCATTGGCTCCCCTCCACGGCTCATTAACATCATTCGAGCACACCAAATTCGGATTCATTGGGTAGTGACATCCCAAGAATTGGTATCTCTACTCAAGGGGATCAGTAGTGAGTAATCTTCGGGCATGATACTGTACCCTGCACTATATCAAGCAACGGCCAATAGAACGGTTGGACACTAAGACAAAAGGTTTTTAATTCGGGCATTCCGTTCGTGGGGCGTGATCCATGCGGCGAGAGTCCCCTTTCGGATCCATCTTGTCGGAACCACGCTCGTGATTCTTGGGCTTTCCCCAAGAACCCACTTTTCTATACTGGCTGGAAGTCCCTTGGTGTCAGGGTGCTACCGGTCTGAGTCGTCCTAGGGTGAGTACTTTTTCCCACCAGAACAGGCCCAAGTTCTAGAGTCAGTAACCATTTCTCTTACACCCAGGATCGCACGAATGCGCAAGGGGAGAGGATACTCCGATATACCGAATTGTGAAGGGTAATATAACAGAAAAGAATGGGTCTAGTTTTCTGATCACACGGTTTTCACCAAGTGAGAGCATACTCACCTACCACTCCACAAGCACAATCAAGCATAAAAGACATGATTCTTTTTATAAGCACCAAAAAAAATGTTTGCTAATCTAGAAATAAACAAGCACAATGTTTGTTTCTTCCTTCTTTGACATGCGAATCTGCAAACAATGAATTAGTAGTCTTTTTGAAACAATGGTCTTCGACATACGAATGGGGGTGACCACATGCTACAAGAGAGGATTAGTAACAAAATCTAATCTAACCAACATGCAGGAATAAAAACAGAATACAAAAAAAATAGAAAATCTGAGAACCAGAAACCAGAAAAACCCGAAATTCAAAAATTAGAACCTCAAAAACTAACAGAAAAAAATTACCAGGCAAATGCGGCGTGGTAGAAACATTACGAGACAGATGCGGCGCGGGATAGCAAATGCGTCGTTTGGGTTTTCGAATGCAGCTCAGAATATCGAATGCGTCTCTATATCTGTCAGTTGCGGCTTGTCAGAACGGTTGCGTCACTTTTGTCAGCAGATGCGTTGCGACGCTTGCGGTGATCCGTACCTATACCTGCAAAACAACAGAAAAGAACAAAAACCCTACCAAAGCAGAAAACCGCTACAAAAAAGGATTAGTAACACGAAATCTAATCTTATCCATCATGCAGGAATAAAAACAGAATACAGAAAGACAAAAGATCAGAAAACCCAAAATCCGAAAATAAAACCCCAAAACTGAAAGAAGAATTATACCAGATGGTTGTGGCGTGGAATAACAAATGCGGCTTTTGGGTCTTCGAATGCGGTTCAGGAAAACAGATACGTCATTATGGGCGTCAGTTGCGGTGCAGCAGAGCGATTGCGGCTCGACTATTCTCAGATGCGTCACAATGTTTTAAAAAAAAAATAGTTGCGGCAATCCGTACCTGTACCTGCAAAATGACAGAAAACAACAAAAAAAACTGTACGAAAAGTAGAAAAACGGAGTCGGGTTCACCAATGTAATCAAGGGAAAATCTGATTATTGTTAGTGGGGTTAGCACAATAACATCAAAATCCCAATGAAATAACAAAGTACAAAGGAAATAATATGAAAACAAAAGAAACAATGTTACCCTAAGTCCTCATCTTCCATGGTTGACCTTTGTTACACCTCCTAGCTTGCAGTAAATAAAGATGCCCTCAGATTTCAAATGAGCAACTATGACAAATGACTAAGCCCTATACAAGTGTTGAAGGATTTGCATAAAAGAAAATGACCTCACAATGACCTCATAATAGACTAAAAATGACAATGACTGCAAATGATAAAATAACCTAAGTTGACAGAAAATGAACATGAGATGGAGAGACAAATAAGAACAAAATTGCCCTTTTATAAAAATTGCAATTTTGAATGTGTGGCCAGGATGAGAAGATGAAAAATACCCTAAAATTCATGGTTAAGATTGAATGTTGCAATACGAATTAGGGTTAGGTCAAAATTAGGGCAACGACTAGAAATGAAGGGCCAAGATTGAATTATAAGATAATTCAATCAAGGGTCGAAATTAAATGAGATGTCAAAAGAAAAGAATTAATTTGGAAGATAAGACTGGCACAAAAAAAGAGGCCGCTGGAGAAATTAAATAATAAAATTTATTTACCCCAGGTGACCAGTGAATAATTAAATAATAAAGATATTATTTAATTATAGGAGAATGTGACAAAAGGAATGATTTCAAATTAAATAATAATTTAATTCAAAATTCAAGAGGGTGGAATAAATTAACTTTATTTAATTTGATGAGAGAAGAGTTTAATGAATAATTTAAATAATTTAAATAATTATTTAATTATAGTAGAAAATGGATAAAAATCAAATAAATTAGAATCTATTTAATTTTGGAGAGAAGAGGACCTAATTAGTGACGTAATTAAATAAATAAAATTTATTTATTTAATAATCAAGAGGAATAAATGACAGAAGGGGAATTAAATAAAATTAAGAAATTTATTTAATTAAAGGGGGACTTAGGTAATTAATGACGTATTAGATAAATAAATAAAATTTATTTATTTAATAATCATGAGGAATAAATGACATGAATTAATTAAATAATTATGAATTATTTAATCAATAGTCGAATGTGGACCAAGGACACAATTAAACAACTTAATTATGCTAGGACGAAAGTGGTGAAAATGAAGCTTGCAGGCTTAGGTCATTTTTAGGTGTCTACAAAAATAATAAATTCAAATATATAAAAGATAAAAAGATATTAAAACAAGTAATTTTAGTCCTAATAAAATTTTAGTTCTAATTGTTCTGCTCAATTACTATTTCATTTTCATATAAGGTATAATTTTCTACTATAGGCTTAAAGAAAAAAAAGTATTAAAACTGTAGAATGTTTACTATAGGCTTAAAGAAACAAATGTATTAAAACTGTAGAATGTTTTATTGGTTGTCACTGTCATATTTACAATAACTACCGTTTTCTTTATAGACCCAAATATTTTAAATTTAAATATTATCTAAGAAATATTTCATAATATGATTAGGAATTTTTTTTTAACCATCTCTAAATGCCTATTTACTATTTTTTTAAGGGGTAAAATAGGAGTATCCAATGTAAATGAATCTACCACCATTATTTTGGTAAAACTACATTCACACTACAATCAATGATGAGCTAAGTTGGCTTTACCTTTTGAAAAGTGAGGGATATTTACATACATCATATTTTTAATTATTAAATATAATTTTGTTTATAGATTGTTAGGGAATCTTTTTAATATTTGTATAGGTTTTCAAAATTTAAATATTTGTTTATTT
>VDFB02286712.1:0-37829 GCA_007258455.2 Sequoia sempervirens
CTTGTGAATTCAAACCTCCGAAATCACCCTAGAACCATTAGATTTGCAAAGATCAATGGTCAACCTTTTATTTACATGTGTTATTACTTATTAAATCACTTAAATTCATGACTCAATTTTTGTGAAATAATATTGTCATTTGTCACATCAACATGTATGTCTTGTGGTGAATTAAATGCTCAAGTGTTGAGAAATGATGTCTTCACTCTATTTATACTTCACCAACTTGATGTTCTTCATATCATTTATAACATATTTACTTTCTCTCTTCATAATTTCATTGTGATATTATGGATTCTTCATGGCATTTCATGCTACCCAAGTGTTTTTGGTAGAAAAAAAGCAATAACATGCATATAATAGACAAAAGTTGGGTAAGGTATTCACTATTCCTTGTGTGCCTATTGAGGAGGCTATAAGAACAATTTTGGGTAGGGAATGACTTCAAAACACCCCCCATGCTCTATTTTTTAAGGTAGTTTTTGTTTTCTTGTCCAATTGCATAGACATTTTGTTGGATAAAGAGTTGGTGAAGATGTTGGCAATATGTTATTTTCAGTCTTTCATTTAAGTATCTCTTCATTGGATTTGGCACTTGAGCATTATAATTTTGGATTTGGGTTAGCCCCTGTTGGTGGAATCTTTCCCAAAGTTGAACTGGCTTCTTCTACAATGCAAGCTCTTGCCCTAGTTGTTATGAGGTGTGGTCTAGTATGTGATATGAAAAATGAATCATTGTTGAGTATGGAGTTTTGGAGAAAGGATTTGGCTGAAGCCCTTTTCATCTTTACTCTTACTTTGTTCAATTCAATTCACCTCTTACTCAAACACCTGGTTTAGGGCCTCTATGGACCATCATGATTCCTCCACTACCAGTCACCTCTACTAATGGTAATGAAATTTTTGTACTTCAAAATTGTATCTTTTTTATATTTAATATATATACGATGGTTTTTCCATGTTGAGCATTCAAAATGCAAAAATTGATTTTTTAAGACTGAAAAGACATTTATAATTTTTGTATGATTCATTTTTTTTACTTTTTTGACATATATATTTAATATTAGTCTTAATTGTCAAGAAACTAGTATGTGAATAAAAATCATAGTCTACTCCACAAAAAAATTATTATTTAATAAGTTAATATAACGTTAATATACTAAGAAAATTAAAATTAATGTACAAAAAAAAAAAATTCACCGTTCGATGGAAAAAATTTCCACACCCAACATCCTACATAAAGTCTTTGGAATGAAGACAAGTGTCAAGTTCAACATATTTATAAGTTTTGATCAAAAGTGAGCAAAATTTACTGTGACTTGTTAGTAGATATTGATAATCATTAAGCTACAACAAGCCATTTAATTCTCTATATTTTCAATGATTAGAAGTACTTTACCTGAAGCCAAATTTCAATCTAAAAAATATTTGCAATGACTATCCCATGTGCTAACAAAGTGCAAATGCTGGCAATTTGGCTCACCCTTTCAATTAAATTTAATTATTCTTCTAACAAAATTAAATTTAAAACATGTAAATTGAGGTAAGATAACAAGATGAAGATAGATGAAGGGTACGCCCCTTACAAAATAGAAACACATTACACCACTGGGTTTGTACAGTAAAAATGATCTTTATTACTGGAACATCACAAAAGATCACATGCCACCTTATAGGTTGCTCATTACATGCATCTGTCAACTGGAAGATCTGAGTTCACACTCTGTCCTACACTGTGCATTATGATAATACTTCCACTGACATTCTTGCACTTTCATCCTGCATCATTTATATCCTTTTCTCTAGCTCTCTAGGTCGGTTTCCCCCCATTTCATAATATCCATTATCGTCTAATCAGCACTCAAAATCTCCAAGTAGTTATGTCATAATCAACAGCTCCACCAAGTTGGCCAATAGATAGGTATTCCACAACAATGATATGGAATACATCGAGTATCTCTCTGCCACGTTTCGTACCCTAACTCATCATCCTCCATGTCTACCATCATCATTCATTACTCCATCAGAATATCACCTAGACCCCGACTCATCACCCTTCGAACTACAGATGTCACATCGATATCACCCTTGTCATATCGTTGAAGAGACTCTGCCTTGTCAAAGAGACTTAGGAGAATCTCCCACCAAAATCCCAAGGTCATGACGATGCAACAGACACTAGGCACACTATCCATCAAAATGTCTAAGAGACATTTGAGATTGTCACATCGACAAGCAAGGCTCTCACCGATATACCACCACCGCATTCCAACATAATGTCAATGAGACATCGAATGTCGAAGAGACATTCAATATTGTCTCTACAACAAGCCAACTCTCATCAATAAAGTTCCACCGCACCCAAATCACCGCTACCCATCATGGAATGTCAAAGAGACATCTTTTGAACTCACATTGACACTGCCATGTCTCACCAATGAGGACAACAACACAGAAACAAAAATGTCAAAGAGACTTCAATGAACGTCTCACCAAATTGCACCTATCTTTCCGAATTCCAATCTAAAGACCATAGTATCCAAATGAAGTGACAAGCCCGATGTTGGTTGTGCATACATTATCAAATCAACCTTTATTGAAATAAAATAACTCAAATTGTTTTGTCGATGCAAGATTCCTCACTAACCTTGGATGCTCCTACATCAAACACCTAGGGTAAATAAAAAATGTTTCATCAGCTAAACTCATAAACATTTGTAGACCCGATGTTTGTCCTCGATCCACCTATTCACCTTATCATGCTAAACACCTTGCAGAACTTCTTGTTGCAGTTTAGCATCTCTTCCATCCTTCATTCTTCCCCTCTTCTTGTCTTCACAAATTCCAACTCCCACCATTTTGTACTATGGAATGCTAGAAGGGCATATTCATCAATTTTATCTCCTTCAAGTAACCCATGCATTACCTTTTCCCTAGCTGCAACAATCACTTCATTGTCAATCTCCATTTGCTTCTTGTGTTCCTCATTTCTGACTGCTCCTGAGAAGTAGGTATCAACTTCCAATTTAATGTCATTATCACCATCTCTCTCCTCTGTATCCTTATCAATAATATAAGCAGGATATCCCTCCTACTCATCCTACAATAGATTGTTGTCAATTGATGTAAACATAAGCTCATCAACTGAGCCAGCACACACTTTCTCGCCTTCTTCCTTACTAATAACTTCAATACCTTTATTTACCAGTGTATTCATTATTGCAATAGCTTCATCCACACTAATCTTGAGCATTGTATTCACACAAATTGGTAACAACATTTTCTTCTTCCTCCACCAAAGCTTTCATCCTACTCCTTTGGTATGTAATCATAGCTGCAACTTGTATTAGCAAATCATTATCTTTATCCTCACCCTCTTCAACTAACTATTTAGCTCCATTAATCAAGCACTTCCTAGCATTACTACATACTTTCTCTTATCCTTTATTTAATGGTTTCAGCTTATGCTTGACTCCATCTTTCATGAAATGGTAGGTATTAGCATACCCATCATGCATTTCTTTCCTATCGAACTGCCAAGGTCTACCTAACAACAGGTGACAAACATCCATAGGAATAACATCACACAAAACTTCATCATGATAGTTACCAATCTTAAAGCTTACCAGGCATTGTTCATGCATTGAAACCTTACGGTCATCCTACAACCAAGCAATTCTATATGGATGTGGGTGCCTTCTTCTTTCTAGATACAACTCATTCACCATTTCCTCGTAAACAAGATTATCAGTACTACCACCATCAATAATCACATTATATAGTTTACCTTCACATTTTCATTTCATTCTAAACAAACTCTTCCTTTGTTTTAGTTCACTGTCTTCATGCAACAAAGTTTGCCTAGCAATCAAGGCTTCTCCTCCTTCAACTTCTTTAGAATGTGAGGACTATGCATCTTTATCTACATGGGAAACTCGAGCATTGCCATCAGGCCTCTTGTTTGACTTTCCTTGATGTTGAGGACACTCAAAGGCCCTATTCCCTTCTTCTCCTCATTGAAAACGGGTTCCTTAGAAATATCTTCCTGGTCCTTGTCTAGATCTTCCTCTACCTCTCTCATTCTACTCATGAAACTTGTTTGAGCTTTCACCTCTTTCACCATCATTATCCTTGATGTCTCCAATCTACTTCCCATCCTCTTTTTCTTGTGCATAACTTTTTATTTTCCCTTTCTTCTTATGCTCAAATTTTCTATTCAATCTTTCTTCCACCTTTAATGCAAACTGATAAACATCCTCAATGGTGTATATTTGTACTAATGCCGATTCCTCTTGAATGCTTAGCTTCAACCCATTAATGTAATGGGCTACCTTCTCCTTGTTTTCTTCAGAATGTCCTATTTTAATTAGGATCTTATGAAATTCTTCTATATACTCCTTCACCGTCCTTGTTCCTTGTCTTAGATTTTGAATCTTCTTGAGTAGTTACAATTTGTAATCAACTAGAATAAACTGCTTCTTCAATTTTCACACCATTCTATCCCATCTCAATATTCTATTCTTTCCTTATCTCCCTCTTTCCATCAAATACTTTCATGACCTTTTAGTTTCGTCTTTGCAAACTTCACTCTGTGAGGATCTTCAATCTCCTCAAATTCAAAAAATATTTCCATATTATTGATCCAATCAATCAATTCTTCTGGATTTAAACTCCGATTAGAGATTGAAACCTCCATCTTAGGTCTCTTTCCAATGTTGGATATCACTTTTAGCAACCTCATTTCCCCATGATCCATCTAATCTTGTTCTTCCTGTTCTATTTCCTTTTATGTTTCATAATCACTACCATCTCTTTCTTGATGTATTCCTCTCCCTCTTCGGATCTCTTCCTGCAAGGATTGCATCTACCTTGTGAGGGCTCTGAGTTCATCTTTGGGAAGATATCTTCTTCCAGTTCCTCTTTCCTTGCCTCTATCATGTTGGGATATTCTTGGAGGCATTTGTTCTTATCCCACACTCATAGGTCCTGCTGCAATTGCCTCATGTTCGGTGCTCTATTACTGACTCAGGTACTCCCACTCCAATACCACTTGATGAAGGGTACTCCCCTTACAAACTAGAAACACATTACACCACCAGATTTGCACAGCAAAAATGATATTATTATTGGAACATCATAAGAGATCACATGCCACCATATGGGTTGCTCATTACATGCATCTGCCAACTGGCAGATCTGAGTTGACACTTTGTCCTACACTATGCATTATGATAATACTTCCACCAACGTTCTTGCACTTGCATCATGCATCGTTTATATCTTTTTCTCTATCTCTCTAGGTCAGCTTCCCCTCATGTTGTAGTATCGATTATCATCCAATCAGCACTCAAGATCTCCAAACTTAGTTATATCATAATCAACTCCACCAAAATTGGCCAATAGATAGGTATTCCACAACAATGATGTGGAATACATTGAGTATCGTTCTACCATATGTCATACCCTAACTTTTCATCCTCCATGTCTACCATCATCGTTCATTACTCCATCAGAATATCACCTAGATCCTGGCTCATCTCCCTTTGAACCACAGATGTCACATCGATATCACCCTTGTCATACCATCAAAGAGACTCCACCTTGTCAAAGAGACTTAGGAGAATCTCAAGCCAATACCCCAAGGTCACCATGATGCAACGGAAATCAGGCACACTATCCATTGCAATGTCTAAGAGACATTCAAGATTGTCACACTGACAAGTAGGGCTCTCACCAATATACCACCACTGCACTCCAACAGAATTTTGATGAGACATTGAATGTCAAAGAGACATTTGAGATTGTCTCTACGACAAGCCAACTCTTGCCGATAAAGTTCCACCAAACCTAGATCACTGCTACCCATCATGGAATGTCAAAGAGTCATCTTTTGAACTCACATTGACATCACTATGTCTCACCAATGAGGACAACACCGAAATAGAATGTTGAAGATACTTCAATGAAAGTCTCACCAAATTGTGCATGTCTTGCTGAACTCTGGTCCAAAGACCATAGTATCTGAATGAAGTGACAAGCCCGATGTTGGTTGTGCATATGTGATCAAATCAGCCTTTATTGAAATAAATTAACTCAAATTGTTTTGTCGATGCTAGATTGCTCACTGACCCTGGATGCTCCTGCATCAAATATCCTCAATTAGATTATGCAATATCTTTTGTAAATGTTTTAAGTATTGGCTTGTGCTTCAACATAGTGGAATGTAGAACCAAGGTCCAAAATTTTCTATAAATTCAACTAGAATTACTAATGAAGTTCATCATAATCTTGATTAAAGCTCTGGTTCAAAAATCATTATGGAATTTGATACACCAATTTTTCTAACCATTCCTCAACGATAATTAGCCTTCTTAGGAGCAATTACTAGCCAAAGACTTACACAATTTTTTAGGTTTTGTAGCAAATGGACTATAGTCTTTATCAAGATGGTTTTGGGCTTTGAATTTGCAGAACTTATAGATAGATATGAGGTGAACACTAATATTTCTTCACAGCTTGTGACTTCTTTACTAGGCATCAAAGTTTTCAAGTTGATTCATTGTTCCTAGTGAGTTTGATGGTTCGACATGATTATCTAGGATGACTGGTGGATGTTTTGGTTGTTGCGCACATTGGAGTGGGAATCCTTGCACCAAGGGATATTCCACACTTCTTAAATGAAGGAGTTGTTGTAACCAAGAATTCTTTTGTGTCAAATTTTCATAAAGTCACCTTAGTGGGACATCGTCAGTTGGCCACTATGGGATATGAATTTTTGAGGAATGAATTTTTTTCATAATTTTGATAAATGTATGTGAATATTACATCCTACTACTAGTAGGATTCTATTACTTAGTAACTTTCTTATGTACATTTTGCAAGCACCTTTATATGTGCTTCATTATTAAAGATATAAATGTCAACATGTATATATTTATATCATTTCTATTAATATTATTTTTATATTATTGTCTTTATTCTATGTTATTTTAATCTAACAATTCAATAATTATCTTGTTGTTTTATTTTCATTGATTTCTACAATTCTACAAGATTATTGTTCATTGAAGAAAATGTGGTTGCAGAACCACAAATAATCCCATATGTACTTTCATGATTTCTAATCTGAAGCGAGCAATTTGTTTTGATTTGATAACTTGATATTGAAAAGTGCAAAATGTATTGTAGGATGTCATGAATCCAGTTATCAATCAAAATAATATTTGTAAATAGATTTCATATGCTTACTTAAAAATATTTTTTTGCATGTGCTAAAAATAAATCACTTAAACAAACCCATGCTTAATATAGTTCCTCCCGCTTAGCAAACTTTTTTCACTAATTTGCAAGATAAAATTCACGAAGGAAGAGGGAAGCAATGAAAATGGCAGAAAGTATGGCACATGTTTTCTTTTTATTGATTTTTGTAATTCCGTGGGATTACTGATTATTGAAGAAAAAGTGGTTTTGGAACCACGGATTGATGCCATATATACATTCATGATCTTAATTTAATGTGTTAGTGGGAAATCTTTAAAAGATAAGAAATAATTTCCCTCTATTGTTCTAAAGCAAGAAAAATATATTGATTTGGTAACTTGATAGTGAAAACTACATGACATACTATACATGATGATGTCATGAATCCAATTATCAATCGAAATAAGATTTGTAATTTAGATTTTATATTGTTTGACTGCTTACTTCTTGTCAACTTGATGTATAGTATGCATGTAGCCTGATGTTAATCAAAATAACATTGTAAGTGGCTCTCACACAATTAAAGTTGGTTACTTGGTTAGTGTAAAAAATGCAATTATACCTTGCATGACTCATGAGTAAATGTCATAGCTCATAAATAGGGATGGTGAGCTCAATTGAAATCATTCTTTAAAAACCATAAAATGGCTTTACTTTTTAGTGTAATGTTCTAAATTTTGATAAGTCTTTCCATTTTGCAAGGTTAATAAGGAATAATATGATGTTGTGGAATTATTGAGGATACTTCAAACTCTCCTGCCTCTAATTATGTATTTACAGAATAAAAGAGAGACCAATTTCCTTTAATTTTAGAATGGGTGGAATTGGAGAAAAGTTGATCTGGTTCACCTGGCCTTTGAGCCAAGTTTTGAACTAGGATGAAGAGCTTTGGTGGAGATAAATGCTTTCACAGAGAGTGTGGCCACATAAATATTTTAATCTTTTTTAAATTAAATTCATTGATTTATCATACTCCACTTTGATAGAGGCCCTCATAGAGGAAATTTGGACTTTCAAATTCATTTTGTGTTATCTTGGTGTCTTGGAGTTGCCTACAAAGGGTGGTAGTAGATTTACTACCCCTTATATTTTGCATAATTCCAATTGGTAACCAACATAGGTACATTTTCTATATTCATAACTCCCCTTATTCCAACATGGTAGGAAAGCCCTGTATATTTTAAAAGTCATTTTAGGCCATTCTCGTTGGTCAAATTGAGCAAATTATGTAATATGTAAGATTTGCTAAATAACCCACCCAAGATAAAAATGACTAAAGGAAAGAAAATACAGAAATAAGAGATGAGAAAGAATAAACTACATTCCTCTCAAGAGAATAAAAAACTACTATGAGCTTGAGAATTGGAATGAATGGTGTAAGATTAAAAAGGAAACCCATTGGTTATATAGGCCAAGGGGAGAGAGAGGATGTGATAAGATTATGACAAGTGTTGTCATCTTGTGAGGTGTGGCAACTCAGGGTCATTAAAAATCAACAACTTTATCCCTATGTAAAGTTAAGCTAGTGTGAAGAGGATCTAAGTGGAGAACTAGCTTGGAAATGAACTAGTTAGATAAAGTGCCCCTTTCACACTAACACCCCCTTAAGTGAAAATTAAGGAGAAGTATACAATGCAAAGATGAAAATATGGGTCTTGACTACTAGGATTGATGAGGTACGCATGTACAAAAAAATCTTTCACAAATGGAGAAATGGAGAAAACCCTATAGACATTGAAAAAATGTCCAAGGCTTGCTAACACCATTTTTCCATTATCTAGGGTCATACTTTTGCTATTAATTAAATGATTCACAATTATTTAGTTAATTCATTTGATTTTCTTCTCCATTACTCTTGATTAATTAAATAAATTATATTTATTTTATTATGACACTAATGTCCTCTTTCCTCTATAATTAAATAAACTTTATTTATTTAATTATTACCATTTTCTACTATAATTGAATAATTATGTTAATTATTTAATTATTCACTTTTAGCTTTTTCTAACACAAATTAATTAAATATTATTTAATTAATGACTTTCCTTTTCACTCACCTTTTTGAATTAAATTGTCATTTAATCAAAAGATAACTTGACTTTTCCTCTTGCATTTAAATAATGTTTATATTATTTAATTATGCATTTTCCTCTTTGAACTAATTGATTTGTCAAAAAATCATTCAATTTCCTCTTTCTCCTTCACTTTCAATCTTATCTTATCTCATCCCATTTAATTTTGGCCATTGATTGAAATAAAAATCATCTAATCTTGACTGTCCATTTTTAATCCAACTCTCTATAAATACCATTGTCATTTATCATTTTCAAACATCTAGAGTTTATAAGTACGTGCTATATATTGATAATAATTGTCAATCTTTTGCTTTATCTTAATCATAGGCCAATATTTGCATACTCAATTTGAGGGCCATAATATTTACAACATAATGGAGAAGGGCTACGGAGGTTAGCCAATGGATGTGTGAATTAAGTGATATTATTTCATTTTATTTATGTTTGTTTGACCTTTATTCTTCGTAGTTGATTAGGATTTTTGTGATTAATGATCTTAATGTCTTAATCTGAAAGAAAAATGTCTGATCACATCTGGTGAATGTGATGTAAACCTGGAGCCATTTTATGAATAGGACAATAATCTTCTATGTTTATATTTTTTTGTTGCTACATGCTGCAAACCTCCTCAACACTATCAACTCAATTGTTAGGCTCATTTTGAAATATTTGATTTTTTCCTTCATTAAGTCTTTTAAGTTTAGATTTAATTTAGATTTAATTTAGATTTAGATTTAGTTTTAATTTAGATTTAAAGTTTTAATTTAGTTTAGATTTAGATTTAAGATTTAATATTTTTCTAATTTAGTTAGATTTAGATTTTTAAAAATTAATTTAGAATTAATTTTTTTTAATTTAGATATAAAATTAGATTTTTCTAATTTAGTTAAACCTAGATTCTTTTGAAAACCATTTTAGATTTGTTTTCTCCTAATTTAGAATATACAAAAATCGATTTTTCTAATTTAGCTAGATTTTAGATTTTAAAATTAATTCTAGATTTAGTTTTTTAAGTTAGATATAAAATTAGACCTTTCTTAATTCTAGTTAGATTTTAGATTTTAAAACTAATTTAGATTTGCCTATTTTTTAATTTTAGACATAAAATTCAGATCCTCTTCTAATTTAGTTTAGATTTCTAGATTTCTTAAAACTAATCTAAATTTAGTTTTTAATTTAGATATAAATTTATATTTTTTCTAATTTAATTTAGATTAATATTTTTGAGCTAATTTAGATTTAAATTTAGAGTAAATTTTGATTTTAGATTTTAGATCTTTTCTAATTTAGATAGAGAGTTTTTTAATTAGATTTTTAGATTAGATAAATCTTGTTTATTTTCATTAGCTAGATTAAATGTTATTTTTCATTTTAGTTTAGTTTCTGATTTTGGGGCTAATTTTGTTAGTTTGGCTTTTTGCAAGTTCGCATGTCAAAGACTTAGAGTGAAAACTTGAATACACATTTGTTGAAGACTTGGAGGCTTGAAACTACTAATGACATTTGGTGTAGGACGTTTCTTAAAGATTTAATTTTTTAAACTGATTTTCTTTGAGTATAGCAAACACTTTAATTGGTGGTTAAAAAGAACATTTGTTTTCTGTGTTTGGCATGCTTGTGCATGTGTTGAGTGGACCTACTTCTAACACACACTATCCTCTCCCCTAGATTTTGTGGTCCTAGGTGTAAGAGAAAAGTGTTAGTGACACTCAAGTTTTCTTTTCTTAGAGGGTCTGCCTCGAAAGAGGGAATGACCCAAGCAGTAAAAAGGCTAAGGCCAAGCTTCCTTCGAATTGATATATAAAAAATGTGTATGTGATGAAAGTCATGACCAACAGGTGCAGATGTGTCATACCGACAAATGTCTCCCTCAGTAATCTTGTGGTGCATAAAAACCTATAGAGTGCAACCTCTGCAGTTTGGGAGACCTCCTAACTGGAGCAAATTGTTGCATGTATGGCCACCTTGTTGGATGTTGTGGTTTTTTTGTTGATATGTGGTTTTCATTGATGTCAACACTATTAGCATTGTTGCATTACAAATTGTATATGTCGAGGATATTGAGAAAATTGTAATAAGAAGTGCTACAAGTTGTCAATGGTAAAGTGAAGTTCTTTCTATCGGTGTGTTCAGTACATTATTGTTCTAAGGTTGTAGACTAAAGGGTTTCTTGTTAAGTATGTCTATTTTATCAACATCAAATTTCAAAGATCCACATGAAGAGTTGATCGAGTTATGGTGATTTTCATTTTGACATTTTTTTTGTCTCTTTGGTTAGTGTTCCTTATTGAAGATTATGTGATTTCAGTAAGTTCAATTGTTGCAGATGCTTCTCTAGTGTTTCATGATGCTTGTGAATGTTTCTAGTTCATTCCCTATTTTTGTGGCATGTTCACATTGATTGTTGTGCTCGTGATCCAATATTTTCTCTTGCGTGTTTATGTTTTTCATGTTCTTGGCCGACAAGGTGTTGAAGCGTGTTGTGGATCTTTGAGGAGAAATTAATTGAATTGTTTTCGTGTTGGAGATGTTGTTTTCATTCTTCACTATGTTATGGCCGACCTTGGTTGATTCACATGAATAATCTTTATTTTTTGGGGCTGACTGCTTGTAATCATTTTATTATCTTTTTGTGGCCGACATATAGCGATGTAATTTCTTGTTGCACGGATATATAAGAGCGATTGTTTGAAGAGTGAAAAGTGTGAGAATGTGAAGTGTATGAGTCCTGTGTACGAATAAAGTTCAAATAATTTGAAGGTAATTAGAGAGTGAAGAAGAGTGAAGAATTTTTCATGTGCTTAATTGGAACTATAACCAGGCATTAGCAGATGTTATTTTCTCAGTTCAAATTTGGATGGTTTTAATCTGAATCTTTCTATAAGACAGTGTGTCTTCCTTGGGCAGTAAGCCTTGTTGTATTTGAGCAATGAGCTCTAGGTAGTGTGCCTAAATGCATGTTGCATTCCCCATTCATATTTCCTTATACTTTTAATAGGGTATAATCTTGTGGATTGACCTCCACTATGGTTTTTCCCCTAACAGGGTTTCCATGTAAAAAATCTTGGTGTTATGTGTGCTTCTAATGTGTTCATTTATGCTTTCATGATTAATGATTAGATCTGAAATTAAGGTTAATAAGTTGAATAATTTTGACATTTGATGACAACTGATTCACCCCCCCTCTCAGTTGTCTACCCTTCAATCACCAACAATTGGTATCATAGCATGTGGTTCCTTGGAAGAAGTTTAACAAGTTGAGGTGATTTGGTATGGTGACTTATAAGAAGGATAGTCCTAGATTTCATGGAAAAAATTATTCTTTGTGGAAAGCTCGAATGGAGTGCCATCTAAGATACATTGGTGAACCCTTCTGTAGCATTACAAAAAATATATATGTTATTCCACACAATGGTCCTACTACTTCTACTAAGATCAGGGATGCTAAATATAATATCAAGGCTAAGGAGGCATTGTTGAGTGCTTTTACTGATACTTAGATGACAAATGTGATGGATCTGAAGATTGCTTATGAGATTTGGAAGAAGTTGGAGACCTTGTATGAAGGTTATGCAAATGTGAAAATTTCTAAGCTACATAGTCTGAAAGGAAAATATAAAAATTTGAAAATGGGTGATGATGAAAATGTTACTACTTTCATGCAAAGAGTAAATGAACTTGTGTGTGGTATCAGATGTGTTGGTGGACAAATAGATGAATCAGATATTGTTGCTAAAGTGTTTAGATCTTTGCATGATTCTTACAAAGTCAAGGCTAGTGCTATTGAAGAGCTCTAAACTGTGACAAATGTTACCAAAGATATGTTGATTGGTAAGCTTACTACTTTTGAGTTGAGTGAATTTGGTGATGCCCTTCCTAAGGTTGAATCTGTATTTAAGGCTACTACTTCTGGAAGAGATAGACAGAGATATGATCCAAGTGAAAGTTCATCAAGAAAGACATTTAAGTATGAGGATGAAATGAAACAGCTCTAGATGAAGAAGAAGGAGAGCTTGAAGAACTTGATGTGAAACGAGAAGCTAGAGGACAAGGTAAGTATAAGGGAAAGTTTCCTATTAAATGTTTCTCTTGCAATAAGATAGGTCATTTTGCATCAAAGTGTCCTTAGAGAGTTTCCAAGCCAAGATTTAACAAGCCTAAATTCCAAAAGAATTGCTACTATGTTGTTGATGAAGGTGTAACAGATGATGAATCTGATAGAGGAAATGCAAGTGAAGATGAATTTATGTTTATTGTTATCAAGGAAAATAATCTTGCGTCTACTGAATCTGCTAGTTGTACAAATGTGGAGAAAGTCCTAGCTGTCGAGTTGAAGAGAAAGATGAATGGGTAATTTATAGTGGTTGTTCTCATCATATGATAGGAGATAAAAGTAAGTTTGTGAATTTGGAGAAGTATGATGGTGGTGTTGTGAGATTTGGTGATAACATAATTGGTGTGATTCGTGGAAGAGGGTGTATTTCTCTTGATGGTAAGCATAACACTAATGATGTCTTGTATGTTGAAGGTTTGAAGCATAATCTTTTGAGTGTTGGTCAAATGGTTGATAAGGGATACAATCTTCAATTCATGGATGGTAAGTGCAAAATATTGGGAAATTCTGGAAATGTGATTGCATCAAGTACATAAACAAAAGGTAATATCTTTCATCTAAATGTTGCTAGTAAAAGTTGTTTGGTTTCTCAAGTTGATGAGAGTTGGTTATGGCATAGGAGAATGTGTCATGTTAACTTTAATAACATTGTCAAGATTAGTTCCACTAAAGTTGCATGAGAGATCTTCCTAAGCTGATGAAACCTACTAATGCCATATGCAAAGAATGTTAGTTAGGAAAGCAAACAAGAATTTCATTTTGAATTAAAGAGAAAAATTCAAATGGATTGTTGGAACTTGTGCATACTAATTTATGTAGTCCTGCTAGAACTAGAAGTTTACAAGGTTACATATACTTCATGTTGCTTATTGATGAATATTCAAAGATGATGTGGGCTACTTTCTTAAGGGAGAAATCTAAAGCTCTAGAAAATTTTAAGATCTTTAAGGCTATGGTTGAGATAGAGACTGGTTTGAAGATTAAGTGTTTGAGATCAGATAGAGGTAGTGAATTCACTTCTAGTTAGTTTAATTCTTTTTGTGAAGAGCATGGAATAAAGAGACATTTATCTGCACCACGGACCCCTCAACAAAATGGAGTTGTGGAAAGGAAGAACAAAATAGTTCTAGATGTAGCTAGAGCCATGATGTTAGAAGAAAATATGCCTCATATGTATTGGAGAGAAGTTGTGAGTACTGATGAGTACACACTTAACCGGGTACAAATCAAAGGAAATACTGGTAATACTCCTTTTGAACCATGGACTGGTCAAAAGCCTACTATTAGATATTTCAAAATCTTTGGAAGAAAGTGTTATATCAAAAGAGATGAAGATATAGGAAATTTTGATGTTAGGAGTGATGAAGGAATCTTTCTGGGTTACACTACTAAAAGTAAGGCCTACCGGTGTTACAAAAAAAGATTGAAGAAAATGGTTGAAAGTGCAAATGTTAAGGTCGATGAAGACATACTTGCACTATCCATGACCTATGGATATGATTCTGATGATCAAAATGATAGTACAAGCAAAGGAAATCAAGGTCAGACTACAAGTCAAGTACAAATCCTTTCAATGAATCAATAAAATCAAGAAGGAGAAACTGATGGAAGAACAGAAGAGAGATCAGAAGAGCCTGAAGTTGAAGAAAATTCTAAGAAGACTTTGAGGTATGTGAGATTGAATCATTCAAAGAATCAGATCATTGGTGATAAGAACAAAGGTGTCCAGACTAGGAGAAAAATTGCACAAGAGTATTGTTTGATTTCAAAGACTAAGCCTAACAATGTGAATGAAGCATGCAAAGATGAACATTGGGTTGAAGCAATGAAAGAGGGACTACAAAAAATTGAGAATAATGATACATGGATTCTTGTTCCCAAACCTAAGGATAAGAATGTAATTGCAACTAAATGGGTCTTTAGAAACAAACTGAATGAACAAGGTGAAATGGTTAGAAAAAAAGCAATACTAGTTTGTAAGGGATATTCTCAAATGGAACGTATTGATTTTGAAGAAACTTTTGCCCCTGTTGCAAGAATTAAAGTTGTGAGATTGTTTCTTGCTTATGTTGCTTATAAAGACTACAAGGTTTATCAAATGGATGTCAAGTTTGATTTTCTAAATGGTGAATTGGAAGAAGAGGTATATGTTGAGCAACCTGATGGATTCCATTTGACTGATCAGGAAGATATGGTGTGTTGATTGAAGAAAGAATTGTATGGTCTTAAGTAAGCCCCTAGAGCATAGTATGCCAAATTGGATAAGTACTTAGTGAAACTTGGATTTAACAAAGGTACTACTGATAGTAATTTGTATTTCAAGAATGATGATAAAGATTTGATTGTGGAAGTTTTTGTTGATGATATCATATTTAGAGGAGATGATATCTTGTGCATGAAGTTTGCTAATGACATGCATAATGAATTTGAAATGATAATGATTGGAGAGATGAAATTCTTCTTGGGATTGCAAATTACTTAGTTAGATAAAAGGATTTTTATATCACAGTCCAAGTATGTAAAGGAATTGCTGAAGAAATTCAGTATGGAAGATTCAAAGCCTATTGGTACACCCATGGTGACCGAATGCAAGTTGACAACTAATGATGATTCTCTGAAGGAAAATCAGACAAGGCATAGATCAATGATTGGTGGATTGCTTTATTTGACTCAAACTAGGCCTAATATCATGAATGATGTATGTCTTTTTGCTATAATTCAAGTTGATCCTAAAGAATCTCATGTGACTATTGTGAAGAGAATTTTTAGATACTTGAAAGGGATAGCTGATTTTGGTCTATGGTATCCTAAAGATGATGATCTTACTTTGAGTTCCTTTATTGATGTTGATTGGGCAGGAGATGTGAATGATAGGAAAAGTACCAGTGGTGGAGCATTTTTCTTGGGAAAGAAACTAATTTCATGGTTAAGTAAGAAGGAGAATGCTATTCCTTTATCTACTGTAGAGGCAAAATACATTGTTGTTTCTAATAATTGTACTCAAGTATTGTGGATGAAACAGATGTTGAAGGATATCAAAGTTGTGTATGATGAGCCTATTGTTATATTTTGTGATAACTCAAGTGCTATTAAAATTTCTAAGAATGTGGTGCTACATTCAAAGACCAAGCATGTATGTATAAAATTTCACTTTTTGAGAGAGAAGGTAAGTCAAAAGGAAGTTAGATTGGATTATGTGCCTACTAAGGAGCAGATTGCAGATATCTTTACAAAGTTGTTGTCTAAGGATACTTTTGAGTATCTCAAAGGGAAGTTAGGGATGATTACCCCTCCTAATTAGAACTAAGGATGCTTTTTTTTGCATCAATCCATGCATTTCATGATCATATTTTGATCTGGATTGATGTTGTGGTGGCTACTACTTAGGGGGAGTAGTCAAATGTTCAGATGTTCAAAAGTTTAGCTATGTGGTTCAAAGCTTGTATTGAAGAGATCTTTGTCTTTTATATCAAAGGGGGAGAAGAGTAATGTGAAAAACAAATTGTTGATTATATGGGGAGAAGAGTTGAGGAAAGAAAAGTCATAACTTAAAGGAAGAGTAATCATAGTTGTGTTGATGGTATTTTTTACATCATGTGTTGCAATCAATGAAAAATGGGGAGATTGTTGGATTTTGTGGTTGTGTTGTTGATATGTCATTGTCATTGATTTCAACACTATTAGCATTACTGCATTAGAAGTTGTATATGTCAAGGATATTGAGATAATTGTAATAAGAAGTGCTACAAGTTGTCAGTGGTAAAGTGAAGTTCTTTTTGTTAGTGTGTTCAGTACGTTGTTATTTTGAGGTTGTGGACTAAATGATTTCTTTTTGAGTATTTCAATTTTATCCATGTCAAATTTTAGAGATCCGCATGAAGAGTTGATCGAGTTATGGTGATTTTCATTCTAACAGTTTTTTTGTCACTTCAGTTAATGTTCCTTATTGAAGATTCTATGATTTCAGTAAGTTCATTTGTTGCAAATGCTAATCTAGTGTTTCAAGATGCTTGTGGATGTTTCTAGTTCATTCTCTATCTTTGTGGCATGTCTGCATTGATCATTGTGCTCATGATCTGAGATTTTCTCTCGCGTGTTCATGTTTTTCATGTTCTTGGGTGACAAGGTGTTAAAGTGTGTTGTGGATCTTATAGGAGAAATTAATTGAAGTGTTTTTGTGTTGGAGATGTTGTTTTCAATCTTCACTATGTTATGGCTAACCTTGGTTGATTCGCATGAATAATCTTTATTTATTTTGGGCTGATTGCTTGTAATTATTTTATTATCTTTTTGTAGTCGACTTATAGTGATGTAATTTCTTGTTGTGGATATATAAGAGCAATTGTTTGAAGAGTGAAAAGTGTGCAAATGTGAAGTGTATGAGTCATGTGTGTGAATAAAGTTTAGATCATTCGAAGGCAGAGCAAAGAGTGAAGAAGAGTGAAGAAATTTTCATGTGCTTAACTAGAATTGTAACCAGGCATTAGCAAATGCTATTTTATTAGTTCAAATCCAAATGGTTTTAATCTGAATCTTTCTATAAGATAGCGTGTCTTCCTTGGGAAATAACCCTTGTTGTATTTGAGCAGTGAGATCTAAGCAGTGTGCTTGAATGCATGTGCATTCCCCATTCATATTTCCTTATACTTTTAACAGGGTATAATCTTGTGGATTGACCTCCACTGTGGTTTTTCCCTTAACAAGGTTTCCACGTAAAAAAATATTGGTGTTATGTGTGCTTCTGATGTGTTGTTCATTTATGCTTTCATGATTAATGATCAAATCTAAAATTAAGGTCAATAAGTTGAATAAGTTTGAGATTCGGTGATAACTAATTCATCCCCCTCCTCTCAGTTGTATGTCCTTCAGTTTCCAATACACCTAAATGAAATCCCTTACCAAGAACCAACTATTGTAGTAGCCAAAATCCTTCTATTTGCTAGCACAAGAGGTCAGACCTTTGAAGTCATCCCACATTCTCATGATTCAAAGTTGAGATAGGAAGTTCCTTAAGATATTTGGGTCTTTTGGAATTCAGAGTTTGGTGTGCCCAAGAAGTGTGTGTTGTGTAAGGGGGAGCCAATGCCACTAAACTTCTAAGCTATCTACTCTAAATAAGTGTGGTTCAAATTTATCTGTAGTGGGAATCTAGCAAATATTGTTTCTGCTATCCTAGTATTTTTACTTCAATGTGCTTTTATTTCAATTGCAATAATCAAATAAAATTCACAATAAAAAAACAAACAAACAAACACCACACCCAAAATTGAGAACATTTCAACCTCAAAACAAACTAGGCCTACATATCGAAAACAAGCTTGACATTCAAATATATTTAGACCAAGGGCTTGCGTGCCTCATCTCTACCATTATCCATCCATCACCTAATCCTTTTGCTTTATACATTCCCCATAGGTCAAAACTTCAGGTCATCCTTTTAGCTTGCATAAACCTCTTGATTAGGAAGTCCATCAAACATAGACTAGACCATAGCTTCAAATCTATATTCTATTGACCTTATCTTTCAGAAAATAGCCATCCTAGTCCTTGTCATTTAGGTCGGTTCCTCAACTCATCATTATAGTTTGATACCACCTTGTCAACACATCTTAACAATCTTTACTTTACCCAAGGTCATTGATAATTAAATTAGTTGTTATACCTATCTTTGTTTGATTAGCAATTATATCTTAGGTTTGCCAAAGGTTTTATCCTTTAGGCCAAGTCATACTATTACATCCCTTCATTCCACACTTTGCATACCTTATTCATATATTATCGTCACCTTGACTCTTAATCTTGGCATCATTAGGCACCCTTATACCCAAAAAAGTCCAAAAACATAGCATAGGTTCATACCTTCCATTGTATTGGAATCTCTTATGCTTCATACCATCCACCACCATGTTTGCCATTCACCTTGATATGCTTGCTAGTCAAGTTGAATACCAATTAATCTGCAATGGTCAATACCAACAAGCCATAGAATTCAAGATACAATGGATCAATTCTACATCCCAATCACCCACAACCCATAGTCAACCACACATCGACCCATCTTACCAACCATTCATAAGTTATAGCCCTCCATACATCTACTCTCACTATCAAGAGTCACTTGACATACCTATACCATTAATCCCCAAAAAATTGATCACCCCTATTCTAACCTTGACAAGGGAAATCAACCTTCCACTAATCCCTTCCAAGCCTCTACATCTTATTCTAGTCCATTATTCATTAATCCATTCCAAGACACCACATCCTATCCTAGTCTACCATTCATTAATCCATACCAAGACTCTACATCCTATCCTAACCAACCTTCCACTAATCCTTTCCAGGCCTCTACATTGTATCCTAGTCCATCATACATCAATCCATTTTGAGCTACCACACCTTATTATAATCCATCAACCATTATTTTATTGTCATCTACTACATCCCAATGCATCATACCATCCAACAAAAGCACATTCATTAATGATCTCCAAGGATGACTAGGAAAGGAACTTGCTCAACTCAAACGTGAAAATAATTCTAGGCAATCCAATCATATCTCTAGTCCTACAACATCTAACCATTTGTCAACATCTTACTCTCCATGTTCTACCAATTCCAAAAAATAATCTTGTTATCGAAACTAAATCATTGTCCATTAATGAAAATCCTACCATTTCCCAAGATCAAATCACATTGCATAAACCTTTGGATATATGTCAAGAGCATAGACTAAAGCATGACAAAATGAACTCTATGAAAAATCAAGATCAAATTAGCCAAAACACCCTTCTAGCTGATTATAATAGCAATCCAATCCTCACTCAAGGTCTTACTCCTTTCCATGGCATTCATGACTCAACCACCTCCACCATTGTAGATGAGACAATTGCTCCCATGAGACACATAGATGATCTTCCTCTAGAACAAGAGTCTCCTACTCTAGACATATTCGTAACTGATCAAGTTATAGCTGAATTCATAGGACTCTATGACAATGACCATAAAGACGATTTTGACATCGACTTGGAAGCACTAGTAGAATCATTTGAATTTGATATGTCACAAAATCATACCAAATATGTTAATCAAAAATCTATCCCACATGTCAATGAAGCTAAGACACCCTATCAACTAGGATCATCCACTTTTATCATTTATTGGGCTTTCTCACAGAGGAGAAGATTCCAAGTAATAGTGTCCACATACATAATGATGGGTTAGCATCTTGTAGTATCAAGGAAAATGACTAGGCCTAAATGAGCAAGGAATTCTAGAAACAGTACAATTTTAGGAAAATTCTAAACAATCAAGGTCTTGGCTATTCTTCAAGAAGAAAATCAAACGATGTTAGTGATACCTCCACGATATTGGGGGAAACTTTATCTGATACAAATATCAATGGGGGCCATGAGTAGTCCTTCTCATAAGATTGTTGTCAATACCCCCTTCATCCACACCACAAACCATCATTCACAATATCTTAAACCTTCCATTTGGAACCAACAAAAATAAAATTATTACAAATCCAAAGTTCAAAGTCAAAAATCAAATGACATTGAATCAATCAAAAATCCAAGTGGAAAAATAAAGTTAAAATGGATCCCAAAGAAAAATGGATCAAGCAAAGAAAATATTCTAAATCTAAAAGTCAATCAAAATAGGGAGCCACAAGAAAAGAGGTCTCCCATGTCCACCTCCTTCAAAATGGTCATCAAGAAAGGCATATAAAAGTGTTGGTTCCAAACATTATCCCAATCCAAAATCCAAACTCCATCAACCATCACCCCAAGTTCAAGGTGAATGAAAATTCCTACATCTAAATTGCCAAACACATCTACCATCATCCATCATAATCCTACATCATTCATAAAGTATAAAAGACATAACTCACAAATCCATCACATCTTGGCAGAAACTCTTTATTGTAAGGACTCTCATGGAACTCTATCACGATGTGTGTATTTTGATAAGGCAAACTCTAGTATCAGAAAGGATCACAATGGCATTAACCAGTTGTATGCAACTGTTATGATCTTAATAAGGAAAGTACTTCATAAAGGTCATTATTGGCATATCATGGCCCCAATCTCTACATCAGCACCATCAATGGATTCAAAACATTCAGTGCTCAGCTAAAATAGCAAGGCCATCTAGAAATACCAAAAAGTTTAAAATTTTTTTAAAAAGTGTCACCTTCGATGTGAAAGTAAAGCACTCAAATGTTTTGTTGACACCAAAGGAATTTAAGAAATAGTAAAGAGAAAAAGATTCCAATGGTGAAGCCATTCTTGGGCACTTTGGATGAAGTACCATGATGAAAGCGACAAACAAATGTCGTATGGTGCTTGGTATCTATGGACCATTACACTTGGGGTCAAGTTGTCTCATCTCCCATACCCTTCACATGACATTTCTTATGATATTTCTTATGAAATTTCCATCTATCAATTTAATCCATATCATTTCCATCCATTTTCCCACGTACTTTGATTTTGATAAGGAATGGGGTACAAACATGAATCATGCTTCAGGAAAAATCTTGGCATGTCTATCCTTCAGTCGTACACTATCCATGAAATATCATGTCATAGCCTTCATAAGCCATATCTTAGAGAAAATAAATTATTCCTATGCGATATAGTCCTTGGAGATCATATGACAATTCTACCATCCAATAATCCTCATGTCTCCTATCCTTTACCAAAATCAATTCATTATCCTTCCATACCTATTGCTAGACTTGGTTTTCCCTCGTTATTAGTTTAAGGACTCCAATCCACTTATCCAACATCCCTCCATAATCCCATCTATCCTTAACCAATCCATTCCAAATGCATTCAACCTAATCCATATAATCTTGCTATGCATCCTAGCGCTTCATCCAAAACACTCCTTGACTTAGTTCTTAGCCTTACTGCAAACCATGGTCCTTTAGTCACATTATCGCCATCCTCACATTATTTTGGGATGTTTCCTTCCCATGTCAAAAAATGTCATCATCATCATCATCATCATCACCTACCTATTGGTATTCATCTTGACTAGGAGCAGGGTCTTGGTTTTCAAATTGACATTACATGTCTTTCATACCTATCCTTCATACATTGGCATTCACCCATCCCACCCTTAATAATTAGTCTTATACCTAACTAAGGTGATTTCCTAACACCTAGATTCATTATATTATACTCTTGTCATTGGAGGTCAAGACATTCAAAAATCCAAAAAAATCATAACATTTGAAAACGACAAAAAAAAAATCAAATATTCATAGAAAAAAGAGAAAAAAATCATAAAACTCCAAAATCTAAAAAAATAAAAAAATGTTAAAAACCAAAAAAATTCAGATAACTTTCAAAAAATGCCAAAAACAGAGTTGAAGTTGGTCATGTCATTCTTTGTCATTTTCAAACTATGTTGCCTTTGCGACTGGACGTAGGCAAGGCCATCTATTGATGTGCCCCTGAGGCATTAGGTTAGTCCTTTAGGTGTTGTCAAATAAAATCATGATTCAATCCCTTTTCATTGAAACAAAGTCAATAGTCATGTCAAACTATGAGGTCTCTATGCATTGCTATGTAGGCAAGGAAATTTGTCGATGAACCCTCAAGGCCCCCTAGGTTAGTCTTTTAGGGTTCGTTGGATCGGTCAAAATAAATCGGACACTGTCAACTCAGATGCAACATAATCATCTAAACTTCAAACAAAAATCTTGAATCAACAAGCCAAGTAAGCCAACATGTCTCCAAGTCAAATCAGTCATTTTTCAAATCAATCAAACCAGTCAAATCAACCAAAACCAAGGGTCTCATGCAGGATGTGTCCTTCCTGAAACCAAACCTTTTCAGTATCAAACTTTGTCATTTTCCTTATACAGGTAGTTACATGATCAAAACTAAACTTGACATCCTATACGACATGTTTCTTCTCTTGAAACCAAGCCTTGTTTAAATAGTCCACTCATCACTCACTTCATCCCTTAACACACTGGAAAACACTTATTGGAAAACAATCTGAATGAATGTTGATCTTGTTGGTCTATTTTGTCTTATCTTTTGGATTTACTTCGGTCATGTTACTAGCCACCTCAAGGATGTCCCATGAAGGATTTAGAGGAGTGATGATGTCTCATGACTCATCTTTTATTTTATTGTTGTTTGTAGTTTGTAGTTTGTCTTGACAAAAAGATTGGGGCAACATGACCCTTAATATGAGTTAGGACATTCCTTATCTACGACTGCCTGATGGATGACCTTGCACACCTTGGTCTATATGTCATATCATGGTGTTTGTTGTCTATATATCATATTTTACCACCCAATGATGATTAAATACAAAGCCTTACATAGAAAAATATATATCTACAAATTATCTCAACTAGCACTATCTCAACATCCTTGTCTTCTATGCTAACATCCATCTTTTATGTGCTAACATTCATATTTTCTTCTCTAACATTTCTTCTAGTTTGCATCTTCATCACCCTTATCTATTTTCCTCTATCCTTTTTTCCTTCATCTCCTAGTCCTCTCTTCCATTTTGAGAGCACACTCATGTTCTTTGAACCCACCTATCCTCTCGAGGGGGCATACCACTACCTCCTCATCATTCTTCCTTACACTGGGGCGTATCTTTTTCTTTGACACAACGCGATAAACTACATTGTATCAAAGAGGGGCAAATGTAGACACTAAAAAATGTCCTAAGCTTGCTAACACCATTTTTTCATTAACTAGGATCATACTTCTACCATTAATTAAATGATTCATAATTATTTAATTAATTAATTTAATTATTTTCTTCATTCTCTTGATTAATTAAATAAATTATATATTTTTAAATATGACACTAATTTCCTCTTTCCTTTATAATTAAATAAATTTCATTTACTTAATTATTACCATTTTCTACTATAATTGAATAATTATGTTACTTATTTAATTATTCACTTTTAGCTTTTTCTGACACAAATTAATTAAATCTTATTTAATTAATGACTTTCATTTTCACTCACCTTTTTGAATTAAATTTCCAATTAATCAAAAAGATAACTTGACTTTTCCTCTTGCATTTAAATAATGTTTCTATTATTTAATTATGCACTTTCCTCTTTGAACTAATTGATTTTGTCAAAAAATTGTTCAATTTCCTCTTTCTCCTTCACTTTTAATCTTATCTTATCTTGTCTCATTTAATTTCAGCCATTGATCGAAATAAAAATCATCTAATCTTTTACCGTCCATTTTTCATCCAGCTCTCTATAAATATTGTTGTCATTTATCATTTTTAGACATCTAGAGTTTATAACTATGTGTTGTTGATAATAATATTTGATGTTTTGCTTTATCTTAATCATAGGCTAATATTTGCATACTTGATCGGAGGCCATAATATTTACAGCAAAATGGAGAAGGGCTACGAAATTCAACCAATGGATGGGTGAATTAGGTGATATTATTTCATTTAATTTATGTTTGTGTGTCCTTTGCTCTTCGTAGTTGATTAGGATTTTTGTGATTAATGATTTTTATGTCTTAATCTGAAAGAAAAATGCCTGATCACAAACCGAGTGGGACAAAAATCCTCACAAAAAGACAGAAAAACAATGTAAAATGCTCTCAATAGAATAAAAAGGCAAAAACCTCATGTGAAGAAAAATTCCCCTCCATAAGAGAGATGAACAAAGAAGGTCAACTAAACTCCCCCTAATTATACAATATTTTGTGCTAATGGTGGATTCTCAACATAGAACTTTGAAGATGGTCCAAGATCATCAAACAACATTCCTCCCTTAGGAAGAAAATGATACATGCAATCTAATATATTCCCATTCCTAAAATGAATAAGTCTTTGGAATCAACTCAAATGTCACAATGTCAGGAGTCCCAATCTTAATTGAAGAAGGGAAAGATGTAGAACAATGTGAAGATTGATGTAGAGAATCAACCAAAGATGGTGATGAGTCCTCCAAATTCTATTCCAAAAGATTCCAAATGATGACAAGTACTTATATAAAGAATCAGGTACCACTGCAGAAGATGTCAACATGAATGGAGACTGAGTTGAAACTGTTAACTCACGAGTATCTCTAGAATGATGAATCTATCACTATGAAAGCATATAAATGTGAAGACAGAGCAAGAGGATCTAAATGTACCCATTTATAAAATAGGAAAGGAGAAATCCCGTTGGGAACAAAACTACTAACCACTAATGTCCAAACTTCAAAAAATAGATGTTGTAATTGTCGATGAAGAGTTGTTGATGAATCCCACACTGCAACATGAATAAGATCATAGTCAAAGAGACCACTGCACGAATATCAACTAGATACTCTTAAATGCTCAAAATTATAGATTTGATACATATTTTGTATGAATATCACTAATTTTGGACACTACTCAACTAGATATTAGTTGAAAATATAGGTACCAAGTCTCTGGATGTAGAACTTGGCCCTCTGAATACAAGGAGATTGTTTTCTTAACATGATTGCTTATATAGTATCTAGTCCATCACATAAAAATGCATGGGTAACCAACCATTGCATTTGATGTGTATATAGAAACTAACACTTGATACATAGATCAATCCTAAGAAGCTTGGATATGAAAGATTTTGATAGATTACACTAAAGTGACAAGATTTTGGCACTTTATTTTAGTGCATTTACAACATCTTTTATATACATGAGTTATTTGGACATAATCAATAATGCAAATTTGGAAACTCTGATGAAGAAGCCAAGTCAAAATCAACTCTGAAGTTGACAATCAGATGTGACTATTAAATGTGCCCTCCAATTGGGATATCGTCATAATGTCAAGAACATTTGGCCCTTGTTGACTGTCAGATGAAGGAATGCCATGAATGATACAATATAAAGCTTGGCAGTCAATTAGAAAAAAAGTTTTCCAATTTTACTTATTAATGAGCAATTTATTTTTAAGAAAAACTTAATTAAATTTATTTAATTAAAAAAAATTATTAAAATAAAATAATAAAGGAAATTCTTTTCACTTATTTTAAAAACCTTGTTAAAAATAAATTAACAAAGTTTTATTTTAAAAACTTTAATAAAAAAATTGTTAAAGAAAAATTTTAAAGTTTTATTTAATTAAAAGTTTAATTAAAAATTATATTTAAAAACTTTTAATAAAACATATTTAGTAAAATTATTTTAAAAGTTTTAATTAAAAAAAAAAACACTTATTAGTGAACTTTTTAAAATTTTATAATAAAAGTTTTAAAAATTATAATAAAGTGGGGGTTGTAGCCTCCCCCACACCCCATGTACATTAAATATAAAGCTTTTTTAAATGTGGGGCTTTAAATAAAGAAAAGTTTACTTTATAATAAATGGAAAGCTTTTTTAAAAGTTTTATGGGTGTATTAAATAAAGGTGTGTGAGGTCCACTGGTCCGCGACTCCTTTATGGAGTGTGGGACCCCATTTGGGTACTCACATATCCATGGCTTTTTATTTTTAATATTTTTGTTTTACTTTTAAACAATGATATTTAAAAAAAAAAATTGGATTAAACATTAAATAAAAAAAATTTAAAAAAATCAAACTCAACTAAAATTGACAAATTAATAGTCAATTTTAGCTTTTTTAGGCCTTTTGAACACAATGGCAAGGTCAGATTTGACCCAAAATACTCTGAAATGGTAATTTCTTGTTGGATGTGGCAATGAACCTTCCGCTTCAAATTCCTACAGATCTGGCTTCTGATGTCTAATTCAAATGAAATAAAGGGTAGATCTAACTTTCTCAGCTACTCTGGACTCAATAGTGATCTCAGAATTTCTCCAAGAAGATTCAAAAAACCTACAATTGGAAAGTCAATGTATGAACTCCCTAGAAACTAATATTTTCTCCACACTTTTTTTATTCTTCAAATCATCCAACAATGCAAGAGAATAGCATACTCAATGCTTTGAAAAAAAGCAGCTCTACACTCTCATATTTCCTAAAATATTGCTAACCCACAACTTATTCTTACTCTAATACTATGTAAATTTGCAATGATCTTGAGAATTGGAATGAATGGTGTAAGATTACAAAGAGAACCCATTGGTTATATAGGCCAAGGGGAGAGAGAGGATCTAATAATTTTATGACAAGTGTTGTCATCCTATGAGGTGTGACAACTCAGGGTCATTAAAGCTCAACAACCTTATCCCTATGTAAAGTTGTGCTAGTGTGAACAGGACCTAAGTAGTGAACTAGCTTGGAAATGAACTAGTTAGATAAAGTACCCCTTTCACACTAACATAATATCATTTATATTAAATGTTTTAACTATTGTCTCATGCTTCACCATAGTGGGATGCAGAACCAAGGTACAAAATTTTCTATAAATGTAAAAACCATAGTGGTGCCTTGGTGCTATCATGTGAAATCCTAAGATCCCAAGCATGGTCAGCAAGCCTCGTGATTTGAGAATATGATTTTCATCCCATAACACCAATACCAACTTAGAATCAATTATTTTTGATGTAAAGTAACATGTGTCATTTATATGAGAGCTTACATGCTCTACTCATCTTTAAAAATTTGTGTAGCATTGTAATTCAATTGTAATAAAATTAGAATAAATGGTTGTGTTATTCTTCATTATTCATTTACAGTAAAGAATTTATTTTTTTTTTAGTGTCTATTCAAATTACAAGTAATTAGAATTAATGTTACTAGCACTTGCACCTAAAGGAGGTTCAAGGATTACGTTGATAGAAAACTATATATGTATGTTAATATGTTATAGATTATGTGTTTGTGCATGGATAGGCTACAAGTTGAAAGTTCTAGTTGCATGTGACTAGATTAAACAATTAATCATAAGTGTTAAGTAATGGAATGAAATAAACTTGGACAAATCTAGATATTTTCCTCAAGAAATTAAGTATTATCTAATTATGAAATATTTGCATGTAGATTTAAAACATAAAGCAATCAAATAAAAAAAAGTTGTCATCAAATTGACAAAAAATATTAAAAATGGAAATAGAATGTTCCCATCCAATTGTCAAATCCATATCTATCTGGGTTTTATGTGATGAGTGAGATTTTGGAGGCTTTACCATTAAATGGTAGTTGATTTACCATTAAACAACACTTGCTAGGGTTTCCTAAAACATTGTCACTCTTGGTAGGGTTTGCTAAGTTGTCACTTTATATGTGAATTTAGGACATTAGTTTCAAAAGCCCTAAAAAACCTACCTAGTTGGTCCACCTTGCACTTTATTAATTATTTTGAATTTGTTGTTGACCTTCTCCCTCGGTTGTCAGTTTCATTAGTCATTTTATTAATTCCTTTGCAACATTAAGTTACCAACCCCTTGATCCTCTCCTAGCTCTCACTTAAGAAGAATATTTTGCATGTGCTTAATTAAATGGCTTAAGTGATCTCACACTTAATAATATAATATATGGTTCACATCGCTTGTTATGCCTTTCCACTAATACACATGAAGTATTTTATTAAGAAATGGAACACCTGCAAAACTGTGGAAGGGTTGGCACTTGACTCCTTATTAGTACTTTCCTTTCAACATGATTCCACAAGTCTGCAAATAGTTTTATAAAGGTCAAGTTAAATTGTTGTAAAACTACAGAAAGGGGATAGGTTTCAATGTCATGTTTTTGAAAGGGATTTCACGGGTATGTGGGATGATTTAAGAAGATCTATATGTGACTCATGGAATCGTGGAATAAGGACACGTGGACTCATCTCAATGTCTCCAATGGGATTTCTATTGAAGGATAGGATTGTGAGCAACAAAACGATGACACGTTTCACAATCTCATAAGAATTTTGTATCCTAGCACACTTTAAAGTTTTAAAACACATGTTTAGATCATAAGTTACTGGACCTTTCAATGAATGTTTGATGGATGGTTGTAGTTGAATTCTAGAATGATATGTATAAAGCACTAGGATTGATCTGTGTTAGGATCTATGAAAATTGCATGTGTTTGCTTAATGTTTACAATGCTTAATTTGAAGGCCTTAAAATGTAATAACGTAATTGAAATGCTTAAATAAACATAGCAATAATAAAGTGATTTAAACAAAATAAAAAAGAGATAGAAGAGAGAAGATAAAACGCAAGTTGATAACAGAGTTCACCAATATGGCTACGTCTCCAGGTCCTTCTCCAACAAAGTGACCAATCCTTCATTATGATTCAAAACAGTTACAAGGCTTCAACTAGGAAAATTCTCAAGTCTCTTGTGAGTTACAAGCTCATCTCCTTCGAGTGCAGCGGCATGATGCTCCTCTATTACACATAAATGAACACTCAATTCTCCAAGTACAATTCTCTCAATAATCACCACTTACCCCCCACAAGTCTATACCCCCCCTTTTATACATAAAATTTACTCAATATGGTAAATAACCATATGATTTACAAAATCAGCCCATATCACCCATTTACAAGTAAAAATCTTTGACAATTCCTCCTATTTACAAAGATAAATCACTAATCCCCCTTAATAATCTATTAAAAATGCTTAACCCCTTAATTATCTCCTTGAATAATCCTTTAAATATCTTTTAAATTCATTGAAGCCCCTTTTAATTTTATATTCTCCAGCTTTTAAAAATCTTGTTTAGTTTTAAGGAGATTGATTATTAATTATACGGGTTCATTTGTTTAGTTTTGGGAGATTTCAATTTTTTATCGTTGTTTATGACAAACCGAGCTCGCAATATACTCAACACCATACAATGTTGGAGTGTGGTATGGAGGGGTTTTAGGGGTGGGGAGGTCATTGGTTTGACCCCCACCCATTCTATTTTTAAAATTAAATTTCAACTTTGGTTTCATCAAAACAAAGGGGCACATGTGGATGGTTGAGTGTATGATGCATGACACAACTGTGAGGTAGGTTGCTTTGAGGATAGAGGTGGGGGGATTGACCCCCATCATAAACTTTTTTTGGTAAAGAAAACTATGCAATCGTCTGCAGAGGAGGATAGGGGTGTCATGTGGCACCTTGTGATTGGGCCACATGGCACCTTGCGATTCGTTGTCGAACACTAGTCAGCTTCCACATCACCATCCAATCATGCCTCACTATCAAAGACACATTAGCATCCACATGTGTATGAACTACCACATGTTAGTACCTCATTCTTCCATGTCACCTGATTGTATGATACGGCTTGCTTCATCAGCATGCTAGCGTCATCATCCATACGGTCCAATCAGCAAAGTCAACCCTCAACTTTGATTGGTCATATCTTCGACGTACAAGCTTCAATTCAAGAAAAATGAGCGGTGTTGGACTCATGGTGGTGATCTCTTCATTTTGAAGTTTTTTTGACCAATTCTGGAATGATCATTTTTTTGCCCTTCTGACCAGCCTCTGGTACCCTATTTGACCTAACTTTGACTAAGCATATCTTGAGCATACTAGCTCCTTTTGACTCCATTCAAGTTGTGTTAGGTTCATTTTCTAAGTACTTAGATATGGGGATGATTTCTAGAGCATATGGAACACTTCAAATTTTCACAAAAAGTATCCACTTGGATTAGTCCTCCCCACTGGAGAGCTTTTGGACCTCCAAAAGCTTGATTACCTAGAAAGTAAGTGAGGGTAAAGTTCCCTCACTTTACCAATCTCCATCTATTTTTCCTTGCTTGGATTCATCCGCTTCAATCCCACTCTAAGGTACTCAACAACTCCTCTTCATGAAGTCTTGACATTCCTATCTAAGATGACATCCTCTAGCAACGTTGACATATACTCAGGTGAAAGATCATCAACTGATGGAACCTAAACGTGAGTGTCTTCATCCATTATCATTGAAGGCTCATACAACTTCAAATTCTCTATATTTACAACTGAGTAGATGTGCATGTATGGAAGAAGATTTAGGTAGAAGGCATTGGTACCGATCTTTTTCAAGATCTCAAAATGACCATACCTAATCAGCTTAAGCTTCCTTCCTTTTCCTTGCATTCTTTCCTTGTTTATATATAACCAAACTCTGTCTCCAACCTAAAAATGATGATCGATGTGATGCTTATCATGTCAATCCTTGTATTTGTCTTGGATCCTCTCCAACTATTCTTCCATTGCATGATGAATTGCTTGGACTTTTCGGCTGAACTTCAAATCCTTCTCTGCATCATGGCATCCATCTTCAACATCATCCTTCCCAAAAGAAAATTCCATCGGTGTTTTTGGAAGATAATCAGAACAAGTCTCAAAAGAAGATCTTTTTGTAGAAGAGTGTGTTGCATGGTTGTAAGCATGTTGCACATAGTGTAGATTTTCATCCCACAACTTAGGATGTTTACTGTAGTAACCTCTAAGAAGATATGCAACTACCTTGTTTACTACCTCTATCTATTCATTAGTCTGTGGAGGGAAAGTTGTACTTTTCTTTAATCCAGTGTCCATGAGTTCCCACAATGCTGACCAAAATTCCCCCAATAATCAAGAATCTTGATCCAATACAATAGAAGTAGGGAGCCCAAAGTGAACCCATACAAATTGAAAGTATATATGTGCTATCAGTTCAGTTGTGACCTGTTTCTTACAAGGAATTAGAATACACATTTTTTTGAACCTATCAACTACCACAAATAGATAATCATTTCCCTTCCTAGACATGGGTAGTCCCCCAACAAAATCCATTGAAACACTTTCCCATGGATGGGATAGTACAAGTAGAGGTTTGTACAACCCAAATTTCCTATTGCTAGGCTTGCTTGTTGCACACATTACACAACCTCTAATGTACTTGGATATAGTTTCTTACATATGAGGCCAACAGTAGTATTTTTGTAGTTTTTCCATTGTTTTACTTACCCCAAAGTGTCCAACAATCAATGATGTGTGTTCTTCTCTAATTACCTATGTTTGTTCACCTTTTGGAATACATAACTTTCCTAAATGATACAACAATTTATCCTGCACATAGTCATCTTTCTCTTCTACATGTTTTCCTATAATTAGAGTTGAATAAATATCCTTAAAGTCTTCGTCATTAGTATATTGTTCCTAAAAACTTTCATGGACCATAGAAATACCTTGAAGGATAATCATAGCATTCATGATGGGAGGCCTAGACAACATATATGCTATTTTATTATGGGCACCTTTTTTATACTTAATAACCAAATGAAACTGTTGAAGAAAACCCATCCACCAAAAGTGCCTACTTTGTTGCAATTTGGATTGTGAGTGCAAGTACTAAAGTGGCTGGTGATCAATGTGGATTACAATTTCTTTACCCATTAAGTAGTGTTTCCATTTTTTAACACTCTAAACTAATGCATAAAGTTCCTTATCATAAGTAGGATAGTTACTTACTACAGCTATAAAGGTTTTAGAGTGATAGTAGATTGGTTAACCTCCTTGCATGAGTACTACTCCCATGGCAAACCCACTTGCATTTGTCTCGATCTTGAAAGGTTGTAAATCTGGTAAAGTCAAAACTGGTGTGATGCTCAACTTTTCCTTCAAAGTGTTGAAGTCCTTTTGTTGTGGACCTACCCACTAGAAAGTTATCTTTGTACTATTTAACGTGTGCAATGGTGATACAATGTAGGAGAAGTTAGCGATGAACTTCCTACAATACTAAACTACACCTAAGAAGCTTCTGACTTCTATGACTGTACTTGGCTTAGTCCATTTTACATTAACTTCAACCTTCGTAGGGTCTACTTTCAATTGAACATCACTTATGACATAGCCTAAGTACACTAAGGATGTCTTAGCGAATTCACATTTAGACATCTTTACAAAAAAAAATTCTTTTCTCAATACATCAAAAACTTTTTTACATGAATTACATGATCTTTCCAAGTTCAACTAAATACAAGAATATCATCTAAATAAACTATGACAAAATCATCAATAAAAGGAAGAAAGACATCATCCATGACTCTCATAAAGGTAGTCGGTGCATTACACAGCCCAAAGGGCATGACCAACCACTCAAACAATCCCTATTTTGTCTTGAATGCAGTTTTCCAAATGTCATTTTCTGCAATTCTTATTTGATGATATCCACTACGCAAGTCTAACTTAGTGAAATAAATCGCATGTTTCAATTGATCAGGTAAATCATCTATTTGGGGAATAGGATACATATTCTTTACCATTATCTTATTCAAGGTTGTGTAGTCGATGCACATTCTTCAAGACCTGTCCTTCTTTGGAACCCACACAATTGGAGAACCACAAGGAGATGTATTGGGATGAATGACTCCTTTCTCAACCAACTCCTAAACCTAATTTTTGATTTCCTCATTCTGCAAAATAGATAAATGGTACATGTTGGTGTTTGGAAGAGAAACATCCTACTATAGCTAGATTTCATGTTGTATCTCTCTCTTTAGTGGCAATCCCATTAGCTCCTGAAATAAGTCATCATAGGTAGAAACTACTTTGACCAATTCAGCTTTATGCTCTGGATCAGACCCTTTGAATGCCTAAGATTTTTCATCCTCTTTAGCTTTTACAATCATTAATACAAAGTTCTTACTTCCATTGACTAACCTTTTCATTTGTCCAGTATTTACCAATGTTAGATTAGTTTTTATCTTATGTGCACATACAATGTATTCTATACCATCCTTAAAAAGATGATACTTATTCTCCCCCTAAAAAAGATTACTTTTCATTCATACAGATAGGGATTACCCAAGTACAAGACCACAAATATCTAAAGCGACTACATCAGCTTCTACCTCATCTATAAAGTTTGCAGTGATACCAAATCTTAACTTATTTTGCTTTGTTACCTATAACTGTGCATCATTGCAAACCCATCCAAGAGGGTACGGCTTCGGATGAGGTTTTGTATTCAAGTTAAGTTTCTTAACAACTTCTTCAAATATCAGATTTACTTGAGATCCTGTATCAAAAAAAGTATCAACCTTAGTATGCTTTGTTACAACCTCAATGTGAAATAATTCATTTCTTTTCTTATCAACCTTAGGTGGAGAAGATTCTTTACTTGCAATTACACTTGCATTTGAAAAACTTGTATCAAAAGAAAGAGATATACCTTTTCCTTTACCTTGGATCCTGGCAGCAACAATATTTGTCTCATCCTTGGAATCATATCCAAGATCCTATTATACTATAGCAACAGTCTTATGTTTGCCTTTGTTTCCTCTGTATTTCATTGGCCTTAGTTCTGGATGTAGCTTCCAGCACTTTGAATCATCATGCCCCTCTTTCTTGCAATGGGATCATGTGAGCTTATCACCCTACTTCTTAACTGTAGTTTCCTTTTTCCCCTTTCCTTGGCCTTTGGATTTACCTTTAGGATTATATAGCTTCTTGTTAGACTTATCAATGAAAGTACTCTTACCTGTTGACTCTAAGTGTGTGGCTTGTACACATACTTCATCTAGATTACTAGGATTCAAAACCAAAATGGAATGTCTTAGATAAGAATGAAGACCAACTATGCACTTAAGCAATGTGTCTTGGGTGTACAATGGGACATTCAATGCAATAGCCCTTTTCCTGAATTCAAGGGTGTACTCTTGGATAGTTTGACCTTTCCCTTGCCTAAAATTTTTCCAGTTCAACTATTGCATATGGCCTAGGCGATAAAATTGCTTCTTAAGAGCATTAACAAATTATGTCCAAGTTAAATTGACTCTACCATGTGAAATTTCAACCCAATTTCTACTCTCCCACCAGGTGAGATCTATTACTCCCAACTGAAGAGTAGCTAACTAGATCCTAGAAGCATCATCTAAGAAACCATGAAATCTACAATACACTTCTACTTTTTGAACCCAATCATCTAATTTCTCATCATTTAATTCCCCACAATACTTAGGTAGATCAAAATATACATCCAATTTAATTTTAGGCTTATGTGCACCTTTGAAAGGATTAGCAGAAGAAGTAGAATTTGTAGGAGAAGAAGGAGAAGATAGATTTGGAGGCATTTTTGGAGGCTCCTGATAACCTCCTAGTCTTTTCCCTTTGTCCTCTCGATTCTCCTACTTTGACAAGCCTTCTTTCTCAAACTGCTTTCGTTCTTGCCTCTCCTGAAAAAGTACTTCTACCATTTCCTTCATGTCAAGAAAAGATCATTGAAAACTCTTCTCATCAAGCTCAGTACTCTATCCAACTTCTAATTCTTTCATCTTTTGAAAATTTCTTCATTTACCGATCTCAAGATTGTATTCTACAAGTGTTCCTTCACCTCGTCAACTCTTGGATAGTGTTAGCATCCACTTTTGCAATACTAGTCAAACAAGGCTCTGATACCAACTTGATTTGTGTTAGGATCCATGATAATTGCATGTGTTTGCTTAATATTTGCAATGCTTAATTTGAAGGCCTTAAAATATAATAATGTAATTAAAATTCTTAAATGAACATAGCAATAATAAAGTGATGAACAGAATAAAAGAGAGATAGAAGAGAGAATACAAAACACAAGTTGATAAAGTAGTTCACCAATATGGCTACATCTCTGGGTCCCTCTCCAACAAAGCAACCAATCCTTGATTATGCTCCAAAATGGTTACAAGGCTTCAATTGGGCAAAGTCTCGAGTCTCTTGTGAGTTACAAGCTAATTTCCTTCAAGTGCAGTGGCATGATGCTCCTCCGTTACACAGAAATGAACACTCAATTCTCCAAGTACAATTCTCTCAATAATCACCACTTACCCCCCACAATTCTATACCCCCCCTTTTTATAAAATTTAGTCAATATAGTAAATAACCATATGATTTACAAAATCAGCCCATATCACCCATTTACAAGTAAAAACATTTGATAACCCCCCTATTTACAAAGATAAATCACTAATCCCCCTTAATAATCTTTTAAAAATACTTAACCCCTTAATTATCTCGTTGAATAATCCTGTAAATATCTTTTAAATTCATGGAAGCCCCTTTTAATTTTATATTCTCGGGCTTTTAAAAATCTTGTTTAGTTTTAAGGAGATTGATTTTTAATTATACGGGTTCATTTGTTTAGTTTTGGGAGATTTCAGTTTTTGATTGTTGTTTATAAAACTGAGCCCACAATATACTCAACACCATACAATGGTGAAGTGGTATGGAGCATTTTTAGGGGAGGGGAGGTCATTGGTTCAACCCCCACCCCTTATAATTTTAAAACAAAATTTCAACTTTGGTTTCATCGAAACAAAGGGGCACCTGTGGATGGTTGAGCGCATGATGCACATCGCAACGGTGAGGTGGGTTGCTTGGAGAATAGAGGTGGGGGATCGGTTCCCACCATAAACCTTTTTTGGTAAAGACAACTATGAAATAGTCTACGAAGGAGGATAGGGGTGCCATGTGGCACCCTATGATTTGTTGTCGAACACCAACTAGCTTCCACATCACCGTCTAGTCATGCCTCGTTTTCAAAGACATGTCAGCATCCACATGTGTATAGATTACAACTTTTCAGTACCTCATTCATCCATGTCACATGACCGTATGTTAAAAATTGCTTTGTTAGCATGTTTACATCATCGTCTATATGGTCCAGTTAGAAAAGTCAACCCTCAACTTTGACTGGTCATATCTTTGACGTACAAGCTTTGATTCAAGCGAAATGAGTGGTGTTGGGAGCATGGCGATGAGCTCTTCATTTTGGCATTGTTTTCAACCAATTCTGGAACAATCATTTTTTTCCCTTCTAACCGGCCTTTGGTACCTTATTTGACCCAACTCTGACTGAGCATATCATGACAATATGAGCTCCTTTTGAATACGTTCAAGTTGTGTTGGGTTCATTTTTTTGAGCACTTCGACATGGCAATAATTTTTTAAGCATATGGAACACTTCAAATTTTGATGAAAACTATCCACCTAGATCAAGGGTTGTAAACTCAAACCTCTAGAATCACCCTATAACCATTAGATTTACAAAGATCAATGGTTGAGAATTAATTTGAGATAGAACATTTGAATGATGTTGTCTCTTGTCGAAAGTGATCAATTAATAGAAGGTGTAGAAATGCAAGACAATTGTTAAATTTATTTCTAAGCGTTTGTACAGAATTGTAATGTACTAATTGTGTAGTCCAGTGTTAACATGTTTCATTCACTTTAATATTTGAGAAAAAGAAAAAAATAAGTGAACTTTCTATTGCTAAGTGATCTTATTTTTAAGTGAGAGGGTCAGCACAAAGGGAGATTGCTCATTGTAGTGCACCAGGGAGTTTTGAGTTCTGACATAGCCAGTCCATGCCTATCAATATCTTTGTATTAATCTTTTAAAGAATCAAAATCTAGGTAAGTGAAAGACAAAAAATTAAGTCTCATCATTTCTTAATTTTTCAATCTTGGGGTTTAGGGTTGAGAAATTGAGAGACTTAAGAAAAATTAAGGACTTAAGAGGGAATTCACACTATACA
>VDFB02286714.1:0-46156 GCA_007258455.2 Sequoia sempervirens
ATCACTCTAACCAATTCCTAACAAAATATTATAATTGAAAAACTTTAAATGATTGTTGAATGCAATGATTAAATCTACTTCATAGGTGTAGAGAAATAATCTACATATTTACATAAAACTCCTAGGATTAATTGATTAATCATCATTAACGTCAGTGGGAACAAGAGTTCAAAATAAAGAAATATAAATGATTGGTGGGTTATGCTAATGTAGAATTTTGCCAAATATCATGAAGTGATTCATCACTAGTGTAGAAAAGCAAGGTTAATCAAACATATGAATCATAATCTATAAAGTCTACATGCTCTCCTATCATAATCATTTTTTCAACTATGAAATTCATTCTATAAGTGTGAACTTGAACCAAATCCATAATCTAATGTCTACTTATATATATGATTTGTTAGTTTTTAGAATTTTGCATTTCACTTGCCTAGTATCATTATGTATGTTCACATAAAAACTAGTGTTTGTGCTTCTTAGTTTCTTCATGACAGGGATAATTACTCACTTGTGTAAAACCATGTAAGGGATGTTGATTAAAAGGCTTGTGAATAAGATTAAGGAAAGTAAACAATTGTGTGGATGTGCCCTAGAATGTTGATGCAATGTTGATATTGTGTGAACCCCAATCCTAATACCTACAAAACACAATGAATAAATACATTAAGTTAGAGATTGCAAGCAAGAACAAGGATTCCCCATGAAATCCATTAACATAGCTCAAATTAGGAAAAAACAATGAAAAACACAATGAAATAATAAAATCAAGATTGAATCCTAATTAAGCAAGCAAACTCTTGATCCCATGGGGGAATTGGTGCCAATTTGATGTGAAAATTGGCCCTTTTCCCAATTCCTAATGATGCAAGCTTGATGTGATGAAGAGATTCAATCCACTTTGTTGATGTTGATGAATGCTCCAATAAGAAAATCTACATAACCTAGCTATGATTCAATAAAAATGGATGAGGATTGCTAATGATTTGAGCATGGTAACTTTACATAATTTGTGGATGATAAAATAAGGATATGAGCCCTTTATTTATAGAATGCCAAGATGGATGAATTTCCAAATTTGAGCAATATGGGGCTAACATTCATCCAATGGCAAGATGCCACTTGTCAACCTATGAGTGGATGGAGGATGTGCAAGTTTTGAGGATTGTGCCAATAAATGCATATTTTTGAATTTCAAATTTGTTGAAATGACTTGTAAGAGGGAAGGGAAAATGCAATAAATGCCACTGGCTCAAGGCAAAGGACATGTAAGATGTGAAGTAAAATGCCTTGCTGGATGTACATGTCAACTTGGAATTTGAATTCAAACTTGAGGAATATTCCAAAAGATTTATTCTGTTGAGGAAAATAGAGGATTTAATAAATCACCAAATCCATTTTCAAGGTGCAAGGAAGTGCCAGAGGATGGACATGACTAGAATTAAATTAATCAAGGGTCACCAATTTAATAGGAGGTTAGGTGATGTGACTTATTTGACTTAGATTTTAGGATTTATTTAAATCAAATAATGAGAAGAATGTGATAAGAGATTAATTAAATAAAAAAATTGATTTATTTAATTAAAAGAGATGATGTTAGATCAAATTAAATAAGGTTTTAATTTATTTAATTTAATAGACAGACTTTAGAGATTTAATCAAATAAAATTAATTATTTAATTAAATAGGGATAATTAGATCAAATTGATTGATTTAATTAACAAAAGAGAGACTTAATTAAATAAAATGATTTATTTAATTAAGAGAGGAATATTGATGAATTTAATCAAATAGATTAAATGGTTAGACCGAAGGATGATTTTGGATGAAACGATGTCAGTAGTTAAGATCAGATGTACAATGTCAATTGGTACATTTTACGTGTCTACATATATCACTAAATGACTATTTTTAGGGCTATGGTGTGTGTTAGAAGGTGTTCAATTTATGTGTTTGCTAGATGTTTAAAATGAATTAGTGATGTGGCTTAGAATGTTGATACAATGTTTATATCACTAGATGACTCTTTTTAGGCCTATGATATGTGTTAGAAGTTGTTATATTCATGTGTTTGATAGATGTTTTAAATGATTTTTTAAGAAACACATGAATATTCAATAATGATTGATACAAACCAATAATTTAACTTTCATAGTAAGTTAAATAGCAAGTTTAATAACTATAGATGTATACTTATTGACATTCTTTTACAATTATAGCTAATAATAATTATCACCTACCAATGCTAGTATTTTATCGATCCCAAATTGACCTACTCATCCTCCATTATGTTTCTCATCAATGAAATTTTATCTAATGAACTCTCAGAATACATAATTGATTACCTTTGAATAACAATTTGTTATTTTGAATTAAATCATCCAACTATTTTATTCTTATCCATACTTACAAGTTATTTATGTGTCTTTCATGCCTCAACAAAATTAATATTATTCTCATAAAAATTCTTCATTTCTTGAAATCCAACAACTTCAACTCTTATTTTAGTCAACAAATTATATCTTTTGTTTAATCCATTGGCCATTCTATTTGATTCACTACTCCCATGCTTCAAAATAAAAGAATAAAGTTACATAAACTCAACCCATCTCACATGTCTATAGTTTAATTTACCTTGTCTCCACTTTATACATTGATTAAATCTAGCCCATCATTCAACTTCTTATTAAAGTATGCTATAGAATTTCATTCTTGATCTAGTTCTACTCCAATTGTTGTATCACTCACATCACAATCAACTTGAAATACCATCTCAAAAATTGCTAATACTAGCATAGATTGTTTTGTAACTCTCCTCTTAAATAACTCAAAACTTCTATTTGTTGCAATAGTATACTTAAATGTCTTCTTATCTTCCCCTTATTTTCTATGTTATTAGAGCACATATCACATTAAAAAAAATTATATTTTTTTTGTAAAAACTAGCCTAACCATGAAAAATATTCTCTGGTGTAAACCAAACAACAATTGCCTTTACTTTATCAAGGTTCATCTTCAAACCATCTACTAAAATTACAAATCTTAAATATACCAAATCATCCTTCATAAAACTCAATTTCTTGGTATTAATTAATAATTTCTCTTCTCTCAACATTTGAAATACCAATTTAATATTCTCCAAATATCATTCCTTGGTCTAATTCTAAAAATTAAAATATCATCCAATTAAACTATGAAAATTTACCCAACTATGGTTTCAATACTTCATTTTTTGACCTTATAAATATAAGCAATAATAGATTTCCACAATCCATGAAGATTATTGCTGATAGTTTCTGGATTAGATTGTGTTTGTATTTTTTGCATCAATGTTTTGGATCACACTATGTGATCCATCATCGGGATAGAAGAGAGCATAAGGAGTAAAATGAATAGTTGCAAATCGAGAATTCTTGGTCTAAGAATTCATTTTACTCCTTAATATGATCTCTTCTATCCTAAAGATGGATCACAGAGTGTGATCTGAAACGTTGATGCAAAAAATACAAACACAATCTAATCCAAAAACTCTCAGCAATAATCTTATAAATATACTTAGTATGTTAGTCCATCTAAAATGCATAACCAATCACTCATACAAACCTCCCTTAGCCTTAAAATTTGTCTTCCATTTATCCCCTTCTCTTATTCTTATTTTGTCATAACTGTTGCAAGAATGAAGGTGTTGTCATTGATGTCAATTGGTCAACTAGTTATCAACTGGTTGCTATTGTCATTAATGTCATGGATGCAGGTTATTGGTTGTATATGTTGAGGATATTGAGAAAATTGTAATGAAGAAGGGTTGCAAGTGTTTAGTGTTTGCTCCTATGTTCGTGTGGTTCAAATATGTTGATCATGGTTGTTGGAAGTTGTTTTATCTAGATTTTGGGTTTCTAGATCGTTGTATAGTGCAAGTTATGTTCACCAGTTATGAACTGTGTTTTCCAGGATATCTGGTTGAGGTCTGGGAGAAATGTAGTTGCTCTAGATTTCTTCTTGGTTGAGTCTTATGACTTGCATTTCTAGAGTTAAGCTATTATGATCGTATTGAAGATAATTTTGTTATTTGGAAGGATTGGATCATGTTAAGGTTTGTGTGTTATTAATTGTTCTATGTGTTTTACACTGGTTTGGTTGACCTTGTGTTAAACACTACTTTTGAAGTTCATGAAGCATGTTGGGACTTATTTGGGTCCTCATCGAGCATGTATTTGGGTTGCCCTCATTCTAATTCCACCCTAGAATGTTTTAGCGTTGACCTAATTTGAATTTAAGTGTTGTATGGCTGACTTTGGATATGTTTCAAAGTTGAAGATGGTATAAATACAAGATGAGATATTGGTGAAAGATGTATAAAGAGATAATGAAAAGAAATAGAGCAAATAGATGTGAAGTAGATGCAAAACAGTGTGTATGTGATGCAAGTTTGGCATATTAGTGCGAAATCAACCTGTTGATTTTCTAGATGTAGTGATCTGAAGGTGTACTCTATCATTCATGAATGTCTGCAAGTGGTTGAGTGAGTTGTGGTGGAAATCTCTGTTGCATTGAGATTGTCTTCTCTCTGTAGCATATCTCTTCTAGATCTTCTTTGTATCTATGTGGCAGTGAGCCCTCTGGGTGGTTAACCCTTGTTGGATAGTGAGTCTTATTTTGGCAGTGAGCCTACTCTAGCAGTGAGACTTTTTAATCGATTTTGATATTCTTTATATTGTGAGCTAATCCTCACTGTGGTTTTTCCCTTATTGGGTTTTCCACATAAATCTAGTGTTACTATGTTTGTGTGATGCTTTTAAGTTTCTGTCTTTACACTCAATGTTTAATCATTTTAGCAGAGTAAAGGATTTGTGATTGATCTAATTTCTGGTGAATGTTTTAAAGGTTAAAATTTGTCACAGCTGATTCACCCCCTCCTCTCAATTGTCTTGTTCAACAATAACCACCTTTTAGATATATCTTGAATATTTTTCTCTAATCAAACAATCCATCAAATCATCCATCCTTGGAAAAGGAAATTTGTACCTAATATTGATATTATGTATTACTCTAATATATATATATATATATATATATATATACATCCTCCATTCACCTCTTTGCTTTGATGATATTCTTAATAGTATCACACATTAACTCAAGCTTTCTCTTATAGGTCATTTCTTTAATAACTCTTGTGTTTGTCTATTCAACTCTTCATTTTATATGGGCATCATCCTATGAGAAAACTTATTTGGTTGAATTTCTCGTAGAATCAAATCAATGTGATGATTAATACTTCTTACTAGTGGTAACTCATTTGGTATAATATCTAGCATTATATCACTATACTTTCGACTAGTATTAACAGAACTATCTGGCGATATCTATATGCATCATCATCCAATAATCACCGGTCTGATCACCACTGAGGAATACTGACCAGTCATGTCACAATGTTAATGATGACTGATACATATGTGAGCATCAAATGTTCAAGACCTGCCACCTTTGCATCTACAATACCCACAAACCCATTTCGGCCACTCTTTCTCAAGCATCCTATAAATAGAAGTGATACACGAAACTATCAAATGATAATTAAAAAACCATGAGCTAAAAGCACCAAAAAATGTGGCATCCAAATCCCAAGATGATTTTATAGGCTAAAATAGAGTAACCCCCCGCTTGTCATAAGTGCATCATAATCAACTCACCAACTTGGATGTTCCATTTCCACTTCATTATCTTCATTCAAAGATGTCTTGTGATGTGTCATAACATGTATCATAAATTTATCAACAAGTGTAACTCTCTTTTACAATTCTTTTATGGTCCTAGATGACGTTTTTATATTTCCAGTGTGGGAGGCCTAACTTTCAAAGGTCATAAATTTTGATTTAGGAGACAATTGGGTCCCCTTTTTTTAATTGTATAGCTCAAAAAGATCTATGTAACAAATATTGTTGGAAGCAATGTCAAACAACCCATAATTTTTTATTTTCCTCAAAAATAAATTCTATAGCCCAAAAAAATGAGTTTTTATATCTCATAGTCCAAAAACTACATTCTTTATATATTTAACATTAAGAGGAAGGTTGAGAAACCTTCCCTAATAGAAACCACCCATGTGATTTCCTCTATCCTTCAATAGAGTAAGAATATGTTTCTCAGTCTCCCTTCATAAAAGTATATGTATTATACCTACCATTATGAGCAACCTTTCTATTATACTACCATGGTATCCCTAACAACAAATGACAAACATCCACATGCATAGCATCACATAAAACTATATTGTAATATGACTTTGTCTTGAATTTGACCAAACATTGTTCACTTACCAATACCTTATGTGATTCTTCTATAATCATAAGATCCTATAGGGGCTCAAATGCTCTAGCTTCTTTAGTTTCAATTTATCCACCATCTCACTTAGCAAAAATTATCATATAAATTCCTTCTTTGTGATGGTTCTTCACTTTCCTCCTTATCAATTTTTGATACTCTTTTGATCAATAATGAATTTTTTTCTCATCCATTCACTCAACTTGGTGATGCATCTGATTATTCATCTACATATGTGTCTCTTGTGGTTCCTTCAATTCTTCTTATATTGTCCTTATGATTGGTGACACACAAACACTCTATGAACTTCAATTCCACACCAAAAACATATTACCATAGAATGATCTACCACATAGATACTTCCAAATTCACCTCTACCTTGCTAAAACGATAAAATATATCATTGGGGTGAGAATTATAATTATTTTATTTCTACATCATCTTGATCTTGTCCTTAACAGTGACATGTGCTCTACCTCTTTGTAATCTTCAATATCTTCCTCTTTGTTGAATTTATCAAATGCAAAATCTCTTATTCAATTTATCTTCTACATTCAAGGAAAACCATTATGCTTCTTCAATAGAATGTAGTCTCATCATTCTCAATCCGTTTTGGATACTTCCTCTCAAACCATTAATATACCTTACACCTTTTTGTGACCAACTTCATGATGATCAACTCTAATTTTCAACTTTCTAGGCTCCTCAACATAATATTTCACATTCATCTATTTTTGCTACAAATTTTACAATCTCTTAAGCAAATCTAGTTGATAGTATATAAAAAAAAACTTAGTCTTAAACTTAGATACCACCACATTCCACTTTTCAATATTTTACTTATCTCTTCTATTTCTTTCCAATTATACTTCTTTCCTCCATATGTAGCATGACCTTTCAGCTTCACCTTAGCAATCATCACTCTTTGTGGATATGACATCTCTACAAAATCAAAGTATTCTTCCAATTCAATCAATCAATTATCAATTCTTTATGATTCAAAGTCTCAAATAACTAGGAACATCAACTCTAGATCTTTTACCAATTTTATAAATAACTGAAATGAAGAAAAAGGGATCCTAAGTCCCTTTTGTTTAGAACAATAGGATCTACGTGCCTTTCTCTAAAATTTCATTAGAAAGAGAGAAGATCACAAAGGGATAGGATTGACTTTCAACCTTGAGGTGAGCCAACCCTATTTTGGGATCTTGGATCTCTACTTTCTTATGATAGAAATGATTGATTGGCACTTTTGGGAGATAATTTAAAATGCATTAACTAAGTGAATTATATGACCTAACGCTTGAAATACAAACTATTATGATAACAGAAATGGAAATGATAGTTTACAAGCAAATTTGGAAAGTGATGAGTGGTATGTACCTACCTAGAAAAGTGGGTTTCAGAACTTATAGTAGGACTCATTCACCCAAGGGAGAATGGGTCTTTGCAAAGAGATTTTTCTCAACTTCGGGGGTCCTTTGGTGTAAGATCTGATCTTTTGTTTTCCCTAGGTTTCAATGTCGGAAAGTCAGAAATAAATTATGTAGGTGAGTTTCTATAGTTTGACAACAATGATGACAACTTTGCAAAATTGCCCCTTTGATCAACTTTTAGTCCTTCTTCACCTGTAAATCTGCACATACAAAGAGAGAGAGAGAGTGTTTGTTTTTGGGTGAATGGGGATTTGCTTTAGTGAAACCCCGTATTGGTAATTAAACCTTTATAATGAAATGATGATAAATGGAAGGAATTCATGAATGAATTAACAAGTCTATGCCACAACTCACCAAACCCTTAATGGATCCCCTTAGAGAATCGAAGTCTAACACATCGAGCTCTAAGGTCTAGATCTTGCATGAATTGGCTTGATAGATTTGCTTTATTTGATGCTTAAATGATTTCTTGAATGCTTGAAACCTACATCACAATGTTAGCTCCAAAACATGACATGAATATGAAGATACTTTGACATGATGATATTATCTTGCTTGTTGTTGTAAATGAATGATAAATCTCCTCTTTAATTCCCTTGACAATAATACTCACTCTTGTGAAAGTTTCCTCTAGCTTGTTAGATTTAAATTGATAAAATAACTGTATTTATAGGTGTTAATCTAATTTCGTGAAAATTAGATTCCACAAGCCAACATTTGAAACTTGAATTTGAATTATTAAAATGCCACCAAAAACATATTAAAAATTGGGTCCTGACACTTAAAGGGGACCTAAATCCAAGAAACACAATTTCCAAGGTATTTAAATTATTGTTGGAAATTGTTTAATATGGGCCTCCCTTTCAGAAAATGGGAATATAAGGCTTTGGAATGCATAATTTGGTCAATCAGAAGCTTAATTAAGGGTATGAAAACATAGAGTGAAATTATAAAGGTATACAATTTTATACACTACAATAACATTTGGCATTCTTCATCTTTATCTTCTTCTTCATATTATTCTATAATATTCTACAAATATTTAGTTCTATTTTCTCTTTCAAAAAATTTATCGCCTTCATCATCTCTAGGCATGTGACCTCTTTTCTCATCTTCTTCTATAACATCTTATTTGATTTGGACATTCCTCATCATATCAAACATTTATTCTATCATCCCTATAATGTTAGTAACACATTAAATTATACCTCATCTTCATGGAGGCATTTTAACTTAGATATGGTACAAATATTCTAGGAATTTGATAATTTATTTACAACCAAGATTCAATTGGATACCTTCTACCCAAAAAAATATTAAAAGGCATCTCCTCCTCCTTCAAGAAATAAAATTTAACTATAATACCACTTAATGTGGTCATGGATAAATGATCTAATTAAGGATTATCCAACCATGTGCAACCCAACTAAAACTTTAAAAAGAATTTAAATACTCACACCAAATTTACATCACGTAGGAAATATATTTACAAAGCTTTATTGATTCACACTCTAAAAATACATCTTATACTCTATCATTAGGGCTTACAATTATAATTAGGCCTTACCTTGAATTACAATAATAAACTAGTACATACAAGTGTGTAGTCTTCCAAATACAACACTTGGGATCATATATTATTTTGTATTATCTTCTTGATATTCTAGATATTATCCTTAGATTATTTCCAACCTTCTTGTTCCAACCAAAAAAAGCTCTCTTGTAGTGTAAAATGTTTCTCTTCTATAGAGAAGATGATGTAGTGATCTTGTGACAACCAAAAATATAGTAAATTGCCCAATGAACATAAAATAAGGATCACAAGTCTAATATTAAATGATATCACCTTTAACTATACCTTAAATGTGGATGCCTTGTTTATCAAACATATCAATGTCCCTCATTAAATGTAACAATATGTAAGCTTCCAAACTTGACATGGCCTTAACCACGTACCTATCTATGACCAATGCTTCCATAAGTGATATTACCTTTTTCCACTAGATTCAAATTCATTGCACATAATCCAAATAGGCTCTCCTTAAGATGATGTGGCATCCCACAACTTACAATATTCCATTAATTAAAAATTTACACATGTGTACATTCTTAGGACACCCTTAAGATGCTTTGATTAAACTTTGAAGGTGTTCTAATATTAAACCAATAGTAATATGCAGTAAGATTATTATATGTTGGTGTGGGTGCATCATTTGATGACCGATAAGAATGTGCATACATGAAAGGAATAGGATGATTCTAGTAAATAAGAAAACCTACAAAAGACAAATGCATATAAAGCAAATATTTATGGTTGATGTCAGATTATTTTTATGCCTAGGATGCTCCTATATTGCCCCCTCTCTAACTAGCCTTGAATACACATCACATAACCATGAAAAAGAAGGCTCATGAGAAGACAACCTCATTTTGTTAGGATCTATATGATGAAAATCCATCCTCTCCACCCATGAAAAATGATTCCTCTAGTCTAAAGAGTGTTTCTTTCCCATCTATGAACACTTTAACCTTCCCTTGTGTGAACTCTCGTGTCATTTGAAATATTATTAAATATGTCTCTTCTACTCACTCACAATTTAATCCCATTATTTTTTACCTTTTAATCTCTTTGTTTTCACACATACTAGAATCAAACCCTAGTGTTAGGGTAAACCCATAAAAGTGGTTTACAATTCGAGTGAGGAAGAAAAAGTTGCAAAAAAAATTGGTTTTTGGGGTTCAAATGAACCCTGGTTCGAGTGAACCAATTAAATGTCAGGTCCCACCATTCTCGCCAAAAAACACAAAGAAAACATGTTTTGAAAGGGGGTTCGAATGAACCTTGGTTCGAGTGAACCCACCTTAGTTTACCCGAAACCCCCTTTTCCCACCTTCTCACCCTCTAACACCAAAAAAGTCCAAAATTTTGTGTTTCGAAGCTCGGGTTGAGGATGAAAATGGAGGAGACTTCATAGACCCAACTAGATGATGGTAGTCCTTGGAAATGAGCTATCCAATGAATATAATTTTAATATGTTTTAGTTTTATTATGTATTTGTTTTATAGTTTTATTAAACATAGGTTTTCATCGAAATCAAGCTCTTTGTTCTCACATATGTCAAAAATAGTAGATTATAATAAAAATTGAAAAATATGAGTGCACTAGATATTGAAGTCCTTGATCCAACAAAACAAAGAATTTTGATACATACAAAAATTATGCTATAATGGTCCACCTATGTCCGAATTGTAATTGGTTTGACTTCAAAACTTGATTAAGGAAAAAATATTCAATAAAATACTATCTAACCAATTGGAAGCACTAGATATCGTGAAGTTTAAAATATAAATTCAAAAAAAAAAGAATTTTATCCTTCATGGAAAAAAAGTTATGCGTTATACGGTGAGTGTCACTTCTTAAAAATGTTGTTTACTGAAAAAAACTAGTTTTCAAAGGAGATGGAAAAAGAAGTGCAATTTGATTCCAAAAATTTTGAAAAAAATATATTTAGAATCTACAAACAAAATGTGACTAATCACTAGTTTGCATCATCATCAAATTCTTCACGATTTAGCCGCTATAGGTGCCCGAAAGTGAAGATTTAGTTAGAAAAAATTATTTCAGTGTCCAGTTTGGCCAAAAATTGTAAACCAGTATTGTGGGATCACCCGTCACTTCCAATAGCCTAACACAAAAAGGATTTTGTGTAGTCATTTGTTAGCATATTATGATAGAGGGGACATCCATGAATAGAATCATGATTTAAGAAGTGTTGTGAGAGATAAATATATCTTGTTTCCTCTTCCAAATGGTGTTGTAGTCATTTTTTACTTCAAAGCTAGTGTTGACACCTCAATTTTTATGTGTCTCATATATTCTTTGTTATGCTCCATAAGTTATGTATTTTAACCTATCCACCCTTTGAATAATTGATTTGAGAAATCTTTAGTTGGATCCCCTATGTTGATTTTTTTTATGGCTATTCGTTCAAAGTGTTTTCATCAAATATCTTTAGTAAAATTTGTTATTGTTAAGGGGTACTTTTGTGGTCAATACATTGTAATTTGGTCTTCTTTTGGTGACTTTACAAAATTTTGGATATTGGATTTTCTGATATTGTCATGCTTGTTGAACATGTCATCCCTGACATGCCTTTCCCTCCAAGTTAGATTTTCCCCTCTAAACCCATTTTCCTTAAATTTCAAGATTCTAGGTTTGGTCATTTGTGCAACTATTCCTCAATGACCAACTATTCTTCCCAAAATTCCACTTTGTAAATTTGAGGATTTCAGAGTTTTTCATACCATCATGCCTATTGGACTTGTCATCTTTGGCATTCCTTTCCCTCTCTAAGCCCATTTTCTTTGAATTTTAAGATTTTGGTTTTGGTCATCCATGCATTATTTCCTTAAATTCCAACTTTTGTTCCCAAATTTTCACTTTATGAATTTCAAGATTTTAGAGTTTCTCATATCGTTATGCTTGTTAGAAATATCATCCATTGGCATTCCTTTCCATCCAAGTTCAATTTTTCAGGATTTCAAATTTTCTTATTTTGTCATACCTATTGAACCTTCACTATATTTTTCCCCTCTTCCCCTTTTGGCATGCAAAGTCTTGAAACTTTTTCATTCGAACAAAAATCCCTATCTATCATAATAATAAAGGAAATGTATGGGTGTGCTCGTGTATTAATAAGTAGACTCAATTAATATTATGCAACCATATATTACTTTTCTAAATGTATTTGTAGAGCCCAACTTACTTGTGCATTTTGGAAGGCACAATATTTTGTGGCATCTTGATTAAGGTATCACCTTTGGTTTCAATTATTACATCTTTTGTATGAACTTGATGACTTTGTTGTTAGAATTGTGAAAAACACGAGCCACTGGATCAAACAACAAAAAAAGACACCTTCCACGCAAGAGATCTACAAACAATATGTGCAATATTCCTCAACAAGAAAAAGCTACAAAATGAACCTTAGGAAACTTCAAAGAAAACAAAAATCCTCAAAGATTGAGAGTTCAAGAGTAAATCTCCAGAGTGATAATACAATGAGGGTTGAGTGCTATATAGGAGCAACCCTAAATGGTAAAGGGATTAGAACAAGACAAGTGTTAACATCAAATGCAATGAGACATAATGATCTAACAATAGCTTACTTTATTTAACATAGAAAAACACTTAGTTAACTTAATAAAGAACTCCTAAGTTTAGCTTAAGTGCATGAGAATAAATTAGACTAATAATTAATTAAAGATTAATTAATCATTAGATAATTCATGATTACTCTAGCATTTGTTGCCCAATTAGATAAAGGCACTAGTCTACTATTGGCTTCATCTCCCCATCATATCAACACACTCATAAAATATTAATATAAATATCTTTTTTGTTTTATCCATTTCAATGTGTTCCCATTGCCATGTTTGAAAGTATATAATAATATAAGGGGTTATCATAAAACACATTCTCAAACACTCATATGGTAGATCATTTATTTTAATAAGGTCCTTAACATTGAGTTCCCCATACTAGTATATAGGCATGAAATGACAACTAGAATAGAGGTATATTATGCAATGGGTATGGTTTGTGTGAATGTGAGTATTGTGCTTCTATGATGATATCTATCATAACACCTTTAAAGGTAAACCCATGTTGGTTTAGTAGAGCCTAAAGGAGGTCTTACCCACCTCAATAATTGGTCCTTAGTTTCCCAACCTGAATATAGGTTTTGTGGATATTCTTCCCAAGTTTAACATGCCTAGCACCTAGAAGACTATCCAACCTTAGGGATTTGGGACCTAAAACTCATATCACCAACAGTTAGATCTATTTTTCTATTATTAAGTTTCATGGTGTGGCCTCCAAGCAAGAATTTTATAAATGAGAAAAAACTAACTAGGAAAGTAAGGGTTGGTTTATTCATTCCATTAGGGGTTTAGGAACTTGGGTTATATTTATTATATCTTTATCTCATCCAACCATAAGCCTCTCTCCAATATGCTCCTAGAATATATATGAACAAATTTTCAAGCTTAATATTTTAATTTCCATCTTAACCTCAATATCAAAATATCTAATATGGCTATTATCCCCCCACATTAACTTTGCTTCTCATCCCTTATTTGTGTGATATATCTAGTCAACTTGGTAGTGTTATTTAGTTCAAAAATAAATTTAATAAATTTCTTGTAGCATCGCAAATTGTCACCCTTAACAATTCCACACTATGTTTTTCTCCCCCTTAAGTGCATGGGCCTAATTGAACCCCTAATTTCCTAAATTATGCATTCTATGGCCCATTTTTAACAATTACTGATAAATTGCAAGCGGAAAACAAATGCATTCATCTTGTTGGGAAAATGTGTCTCAACCTTGCAAGTATATAAGGTAGTGTTGATACATAAGGTAATGTTGATACATTAGCAACAAGGGGGTTCCCCCCTCCCTCCTGCCCCTACAAGGGGCTCAGGGGGATCATCCCCCCGGCAGGGGCTCAGGGGCAACGCCCTTGAAATGAAATTTTTATGTATATTTTATTATTGTAAATGTGGATCGTTCATCATTAGGTCTTAGATTTGACAATCAATATTTTATTATCTTGACTTTCCCTAGAAGGAACCCTATTTTATGAGGGCATTGTATTACAATTATGTATTGTGATGTATTTTGAGACACTAATAGCAATTGTGTTGCCTCTGGATCTTTGGTTGGTGATACTCCTATGAGAAGCTTGCTCTGCAAGTAATTGTAATCTTTGTGATTTCTAAATAATATATTAGGTGGTTGTTGGAGTGTGGGGTTTTTCTCTTGAAAGGGTTTTCCCCACATAAATCATTATGTTGTGGTATGCAAGGTATTTATGTTTATTTCTATTTAATTTTTTGTAACTATTAAACATCTGTAAATTTTGGTATTATCCTCCTCTCAAGATTAGTGTAGTAAGTTGTCCCACTACCTTAGCTTCCTTACACATGTAATACTTTTCCCTTGACACCTCAATTTCTAGAAAATAGGACTAAGACACATATGCCTTGGGAAAATTAGTCCCCCTATTTTGGCTCCAAATTCAAATATGTTGGTGTTGGCCCTTTATTATTTGTAATTCAAAAGTCCAAATCCTAGGGTTTCACTTTTTTCAATTCCATATCTTGTCCAAATCTATCAAACCCCTGCTATACCAAATCCTACATGAAATGTTTAGGAAAAGTGCCTAAACCTTAAGGTCAAATCCTAGGGTTTCACTTTTTTCTACATTTCATTGAAATCCTAGGGTTTCACTTCCATATCTTGTCCAAATCTATCAAACCCCTGCTATACCAAATCCTACATGAAATGTTTAGGAAAAGTGCCTAAACCTTAAGGTCAAATCCTAGGGTTTCACTTTTTTCTACATTTCATTGAAATCCTAGGGTTTCAAATCCTAGGGTTTCACTTTTTGTAATCTTTGTGATTTCTAAATAATATATTAGGTGGTTGTTGGAGTGTGGGGTTTTTCTCTTGAAAGGGTTTTCCCCACATAAATCATTATGTTGTGGTATGCAAGGTATTTATGTTTATTTCTATTTAATTTTTTGTAACTATTAAACATCTGTAAATTTTGGTATTATCCTCCTCTCAAGATTAGTGTAGTAAGTTGTCCCACTACCTTAGCTTCCTTACACATGTAATACTTTTCCCTTGACACCTCAATTTCTAGAAAATAGGACTAAGACACATATGCCTTGGGAAAATTAGTCCCCCTATTTTGGCTCCAAATTCAAATATGTTGGTGTTGGCCCTTTATTATTTGTAATTCAAAAGTCCAAAGTTGGCTATCAGGATTTAATTTATGGGAATTTAGAATAATTGCATATAAATACCTAGTTATTGCATTATTTGAAATCTATCTAGCAATTATTGGAGAAATTATTGTCTTGAGCATTATCAAGCAGGTCAAGAGTAGATTTTTAGTGATTTATTACAAAAATTCAAGATCCAAGCATCATGTCAAATCATATGTGAGTTTATGTATGCTTGTGTTATCATTGTTTGTGAAGGCTAACCCCTTTGTAGGTCTCAAAGTAATTCAAGCAATTCAAGCAAATCAAGCAAGAAAGATCCAAGCATTGAGGAGATGTGTATGACTTCAATCCTTTATGGAAGTCATTAAAGGGTGGTGAGTTGCAACACTTTGTGGATTCATCATTCCTTTTATCATTTATCCCTATCCCTCAAAAGGATAGGTTTCCTATCATTGACATTGCCATTATGGAAGTGGAAACACTAACACGAGGTTTAACTAAGGCAAACCACTAAATGGCACAACCCTTCCTCTCTCTTTGAATGTGCAGATTCTAGGTTTGGAGAAGATTGGAGGAAGTTTGGAGGATCAATTTTCCATTGTTGAAATCAACACCCTAACCCTTGACAACTCATGAAAACTCACAAATATATCCAACAATGATCCAAAAAAATTGCAGACAAAAACAAAAAGCTCCTATTTGGCACTAGATGACTGTGAACATAGATTTAAAATCCATCTACAAGGACATATATGCCATGGGAAAATTAGTCCTCCAAAATCAACTTTAAATTTGCAAGGAAAGAATCAAAGAGCAGACAGAGTGTTATAGGTCCCAATTCGCAGATCCAAAAAAAGTCTACAAGGACACATACACCCAGGGAAAATTAGTCCTCTATTTTCAACCCCAGATTCATACCATAGGTGCACAATGTCCTGTTCTATCCATTTCAATTGTCTGAATTTGTTTGTGACTTTTTGTGTTTGTTTTATTTGCATTAGAATAGTAGATTGCATCATTATGTTAATAGTATAATTGCATTTTATTCTCAAATCCATTCCAATTTTGGTCAATGGTTGGTTTACTCACCTTTCAAGTCATAAGTCAATTCCATATCTTGTCCAAATCTATCAAACCCCTGCTATACCAAATCCTACATGAAATGTTTAGGAAAAGTGCCTAAACCTTAAGGTCAAATCCTAGGGTTTCACTTTTTTCTACATTTCATTCCCAAACTTTGTTTTCAACCTCTTGCGTGTGTGGAGTTTGACCTCTCCCAACTCTTATGAAACTCAACCTTACTCTTAGACCAGGTTTAAAAGTTTTGTGTCACATTAAGTATCTAAACAATCATAATGATTATTTATACTATTTTTTTGAGGCTCATCTCATCTATGAATGTCTTGTTTGAAAAATCCATCCCATTACCCAATTCTCCCTTAGCTACAAAACATACCCTTCCTCCTTTGCAAATAACACTAAAATCCCTTCTTCCTTGGCACATCCCATTTATCCCTCTAACTCAAAACCTCTACTAGCTCCTCATCATACCTTCTTTAAGCCGATACATTATTCTCTCTCACCCTCTACTCAAAATGGACCTCTCTTTAATAAAGCCACCATTTCCCACACCTCCTCCTATAAGGTTGTTGTATGAAATGATGGATGCAAACTTTTCAAGTGCAAGAAGGATCTCCTCCACATCTATAACTAATCCAACCCCATTTCTTCTTGCTCTAATTATGCCTTCTCACCATCCTAACCTATCCTCATCTCTACTCTCCTTATGTACTCTCTCCCCCTTCCTCCCCTGAGGATTCTTAGGTACTCTCATCAAGGCTAATAAATTTCTTAACCCCCCCAAGGATTAATACATTATCACCTTCCTTCCCATATAAATATCTCATAGTCTTATAATGTCATCCCTAATTATAATTTTTAGGTTAATAAGGCTACATTGGCCCACCATATTAATGCCCTTTATCTCTAGGAAGTTAAAATAATTACTCTAATTAGATGTTGGTCTATACTCCTTATGTCAATAAGCTTAAAATAATTACCCTCTAATTATATGTTGGTCTACACTACTCGTGTCAAGAATCCCATTTTATCCACAATAACCACCATGAGATAATGGACTTGTAGTTTTGAGGTTGGCTTCATGGCCAACCAAATACATTGTTTCCTTTGGCTCCAAATCCTCCAAAAATGATGATTGGGCCTTACTTCTCATCCAACACTAAATTATTATAGTTTCTTAGTCTATATTCCTCATAGCCCAAGTGAATGCATTTCCTTATATGGGTTGGATGCACTCTAATGTTCCCACTATCAAGTAGGTGTTTTAGGGGACTTTAATATCATTGAACACTCCCTTGGTGATAGTTGGGGTGGTACCTCTTAACCATATTAAGTAATTTTTTAATTTAAAACCCTCACTTGTAACTCTTTGGATATTTTTAATCAATCTATTGTCATTTCATCACATAATCCATTGATTGGTTCATCTAGTACAATTGAAGAGAAGTGAATCATTATAAATTGAACCAACTAGATTGTTTATGCATCTTTATTAGTCTCCTCATTCTTCCCTCGACTATTGGTCACCATCCTTATCATAACCTCACCACAACCTTGTTAGATCATCTTCCAATTTTAACATTCTTAAATATTTCCATTTTTCCTAAATCATCATCTCTTCCATTCAAATCAACATATTTCCCTTAAGTCATCCATATTGTATCGTTGCATTATTTACTACTTAGAATTTTAAATCAAGACCCACTCATATTGTTTATTGTATCACATTCCTTAAGGACTATGGTTACTTAAGTGTCAAAATTCCAACACCTAGGAAAGTCTCTTCAAAGCCAATCATGAAGTAGTAAAACTTTGTTGGTGACATCTCCCATTAGTGTCTCTCTATAACAAGAAAGTGTGCACACTAAACATAAACTACATCAGCTTAAAATGTACAAGGGATGTGGAGCTTAAGTGTGGCATTTATTTCTACATATCAAAGATGGGTATTTTGACATAGAGTTACTTTTGATATATGAAACAAAAGAATAATCAAGAAAATATTATAATACCATAATTTTGACAACCAAGTGCATTTAGATATCATTAAGATTATGGGTGCCTTATTTGCCCACCATAAATAACTATTGTAAAATTATCTCTAATTGATCCTCTTATGTCAAAGCTTGAATACATGGTTAGTCTTTATATCTAGAGGAAAATTAATTCTAGCAATAACATATTCCTTGATCATTTTATTACTTTGGAGGAACTATAAATTATAATATATCACATGACCTCTAATAAAAACCATTATTTATGATATTCCTAATAAATTATTCTAGACCCATTGGACTCACATTTAATAATACTTCTACTTTATCTAATTGAGGCACTATACACTAGTTCACCTAGTCTTGTTATTAATCATGGATTGATCAAATTGATTCCTAAAGGAAAAAATGAAGAAACTATTGAAGGTTGGTGAACTATTACTTTTCTCAACACTTCCTATAAGTTTATTGTAAAGGTAATTGCACTACAAATCAAACACACTAAATAAGAAAAATTTCAACCAAAATAAACCAAATTCATTGGGGAATGCTTCATTCTTTTTGAAATTCCGTACTAGATTGGGATTCTATTGAATGTGCACAATAATTATCTCATGCTTCTCTTGTTAAGCTATACTTCGATAAAATCTACAAAGAAATCATTGAAAGTCCATCTACAAAATGTTTCAACAACTTGGATTTGTGCCCATGCATCTCAGATCTTGTTAAACTTATCTTTACTAATGTTGATGTTAGGTTGGTAGCCAATGGTGTCCTCTCCCCAAATTTCATCCACCAAAGCTTCACACTAACACCATATCTATATGTTCTCTCTATGGATGATTTCAACTACATTTTATAACTTTACCACACTCAAAATATCATTAGTATTAATTATTTTATCATTATAGATCTATCCATAATTCCAATTTTATAAATTACACCCCTTGTTCATTCAAAAATCTCCTAAATTTCCAACTAAAAGGAAATTTACAACCATCTATGACAATTTCCACATAACCCAAATAGAGAAAATCATACAACAAGAAATTCCAAAATCCATATGTAAAAGAATAGACAATATACCATCAAATATGAAACAATAAATACCTAGGGAAACCCTAAAGAGGGAAAAAAAAAGCCCCTAATATCATTTATTGCTCGTATATATTTTTCAACAATAAAATCATTACAATACATCTTTAGAGTCTCCACGAATACCTCTGAAACATCAAGCTCTCTACATACACTCCATGTGAACAAGCATGTAATAACACATCTCATGTCATGCTTCAAATCCTCACATGTGCAAACTAGAAGAGAATCTCACACAAGGCTACCCCAAAATGACCAACCTTAGACAACTACACGTGTGCTTCCTGCGATAGATATAAGATTGCACAAAACCACCAAGTGGTATTACATAAACCATGTGACTAATACAATGAGCTTAAAAAAACCATTTCCTCCCTCATTTAATTTTGGTACTAAGTTTTCCCAATATTAAATATTTTCCCAATGTTACATACACCATATAAAGTGGCCCCAAGAATGTCTAACCCATGTGATGAACACATCTCTAGATCCCATAGGTGCACCATAAATAATATTAATTTATATTATAACATTATGCAAGGTGAATGCCACACCTTTTCCTAACACCAACACTCATGGTGCATTTGACCTCTATTGATTTTTTCTTAGTTTCACAACATAGATACATATGCAATACATATGCAATACAATGTTCTTTGTGACTCAACATGATCTCCCTCTTTCATGAACTTCTTTACAATATAAGTACATTCAACATAGTGTGATCACCCACCACATTGGTATTAATTTTGTTTTAGGTGCTAACTTACATGATATGTAGAAATGTTTCTAAATTAAACTCAAGCTCAAGTTGATGTCCTAGAGTAACCATTTTATTTCCATGGCTAGCTAAATTCAAGTGGAAATAAGATCTTGATTGTTAGTCATGTGTATATATATTCCTATTAGATTCTTTCTAAGGCTTGCTAATAATAGTTAAATCATATTTGATTCAAATATTCATGTGGTATTAATAGGGAAACAAAAGAGGTCTCTATTGTATTCGAACCAAAGACAAGGGAGGACTTCTTGATTAATAAATAGATAACTCATTATCTTGTAGGCTATACCCTATTGGAAGCATCATATGTGGCATTGCATCTCTATTTCATCAACTTGAGGTCTTAGGTGATTTTTGTTGGAAGGTCAACATTATTATGGTCCTCTTCTTCAAAACACAAGCCTTGCCACCTATTAATAACATATAAAGGGCATGATAGACTATTTCCCCATAAATTTAATAGCATGACCATATCTTTGTCTTGGTCTCATCTTCAATACCTCTTTAATTTTCTAGAACCAACTCATTTAGATCAGTTATTTACCTCTTAGTTTGGTACCATAAATATGGTGCCCATATTTTTTGTAAGGGTATTCACACTTCTAGTGATTTGTGCACCAAGACCCTTCCCACTTCTCTTGGAAACCTTGGCTTTAGCTATAATGTGATTTTTACCTTCAACATGTTGTGCATCAATCATCTTACACTTCAATAGCTCTAAATGATTATCCCCCCATCTTTACTATTCAATATTTTTCCTGCCACCCTTACCAAATTTCTCAAAGAATATATGTATCCCTCTAGTTATCCCTTTACAAGATCCCCTATCAAACTCATTTCTCTCTCCTCCCCTCTCTTCCTCTTAGTCCTTTGCTTAATCTGACACAACGTTTCTCACACTATACTTCAACTTGATCTACTTGTATACTATGTGTGACAATATGAGGACACTTCCCAATCTTAACTTACCACCTAGAATCTCCGTCATTTCAAGCTCCCAATTAGTAATTGGATTCCCCACAACTCCTCTCTTGGACTTTCTTCCACTAATATTATACCTTCAAGTATTTATTTGGATATTATTCTCATTCTAATCTTCTTTTTTTTCACTTTCCTCCTCCATCTCTATTGGCATTCTTCTTAAATCATCTAGATTTTAAAAAAAATGTAGATAATTGATTATTGAATTCATCTAAAAATTACATTGTATATTATCTTATTTTCTCATGCATATTATCCTCTTGGAGTGGAATTACAAATGTTTTCCTCTAACTTCTCTTTGAATATGGCATGCCTTTCTATCCTTGTCGATGAAAGCGCAACCACATTCAAATATCTCACCACCCAAATCACTAATATCTAAGCTCAACTAAACTTTCTTGAATCCAAATAGGATAGTAGAGATGCTAAGATGGAAAATAACAAAGAATATCACATTGTTCTCCACTCTTAGAGATAACCTTCATAATGAAGGTTGATTGAAAATTAGGCCAACCACCACAACATCAAGAATGTGTAAGCCATGAGCAATAAAATCATTGATTAATTTTATGTTTCCACTTAATGGTCCATCATGCAATATATCAAATCATTGTAGTAATTTTTTTTTTTCATAGACAAGAGTACTTTGTGTTCATTTTTGTTGTTTTTTATTGATTGTTCATACTTGCATATGATGGATTTGATTTCATTATTTTTCCATGTTATCTTAAATTGAAATATGCTTCGTTCTTCTCAAAATATTATTCATAAAATCTACAAATCATTTTATGTTTTAATTGAATTAAATCTATTCCAAAAAAATATGTGATAGTTAGATCCAAAGATTTTCTAACTATGTAACTTTTGAGTTGTAAATATTTTTAAATGTGTCAAATTTTAATATCAAACACTTTTAATTATGTTATGTGATCATAATTTTAATGATCATATGAATAATATGGTATAATTTTAAAAGGTGATACAAAAATTCACGTTTTTTCCAAAATCTTTACAACTCAAAATTAGACACTATAATTTTTAATTTTCAAATTTATGTTAACTGCATATGGATCTTATAGATAAATTTACTATTTTTAAAGGTTTTTCACAATGAATTCTTATATTTTATGTCCATATGACCATATTTATGCACTTTTTTTCATAAAATATAATCGATATTTTAGGAATAATCACTTAGTGATAGTAGATTTCCACAATCCATGAAGATAACTGTTGTGTTTCTGGCTTAGATTGTGTTGCAATTTTTGCATCAAAATTGCAAAAATTGCAACACAATCTAAGCCAGAAACACAAGAATATATCACATCAAATGAGAAATTTTGGAAAAATTGTTGAAAATTCTTAAAGATTATAGTTGCACATATGTCAAGCCTATAATATTTTCTTAATAAACTATTCCTTATTATTTGAATGGAAAACCATTACAATTTTTTTTCTTAATAGGTAGGGTGGATGTCAAACTATCACAACTTGAGGTTGTGAAATTTAAAATTTACTAAATTTTGACCATTTTTTTGGTACTGTTAATGATTGTCCCATATTATAATATAGATAAATATTTAAACTAAGTAACAATATTAAGCTAAGATCTCTACATGTTAAATTTTATCCATCAACACTAAATACAGATCAAATCATATTAATTCTTGCTAAGCAATTAGTGTCATGGAATCCAAGATAACTAGGCTGTACACCTATTCCTTTTATACCTAATGGATGTATAGTTAATCATTTTTTATTAAGTTGATCCTTGTTTATTTTTAAGAAGTGCTACTTAGGATTTACATTTTTTTTCTTTTTCTGATGATTCTACTATGTATATAAAACATACCAATCATCAACTCATCTTAATAATAACCATTACAAATAAGATAATAAGATAGAAATAATGATTCAAGTAACACATATCCTTATTATTCTTTAGATACATTTTTATTATTCTAAGCTCTACCAAGTTATGTTCAAGTTATATTATGCTAACAAAGAGATGACAAAAACATAATATATTCACTTAACTTAGATTAATAAGAATAATTACATTACATATATTATTGTACAACTTAACTTACTAATTACTTATCCCTTTAGCTATATTACATGTACCAAGTATTTATTCAACTTGGATAGGATTATAAAATTTCATCAAGTATCTTTTTTGTTCATCCATATCATAGTAAAATCATGGTTTCATGATTAATGGTTCAATAATAGTTATGAAACAATAAGAACAATTGATATAATAATTCACTTCATCTACTAATTACAATATACCTAAATTGCATTTATTGTCAAATTTGCACCATGATAGATTATAATATTTAAATAGCATATACATTAGGTATAGTGTCTTGGACTTACACCATGGTGGTAAATCAATCAAGTATTTTCTTTACATATGAATAATTTAATGAAATGAATGACTAATGACTATGCCAAAAATATGCTTGGGTTTTGATATTTTATAGCGCGCAAGAAAAAGAACTAGAATATAGAAAAGTGGAAGAGAAAGAGAGCATCATTGTAGTGATTTTCCACCAACCATATAGCCATAAAACTCCCTCATATGCCAACCCAAAAGGTGGGACAATACATTTTGTGGATGGTGTCACAAAAGTGTACCACTAGGAAGAAACTAGAAACACTTGTGTAGATGACAAAAATGACTTTTACATATAAAAATACATCACATAACATATCCCCTTGCCCAAGGTTTAAAATAATGTATGTGTAGTCCTTAACTCACCATCTACAATAATAAAGTAACTCATTATAATTCCACATAATTAATGGTGTTGACCTTAACTCATCATGCAAAATAATCAAGTAAATACAACAATTTATATGATCTTCTCTTCTCTATCCAAATATGCCATATGAATGTAACAATATTCATAATTTCTTTCCTATGCAACATGCCCATGGATACCAACTTTGATTATGCATCTACTCTATTAGATAAGGTAGAAAGATTGCACGAGGCCCCATAAGCCTTGACATTATTTTTGGTTGTTTAGGAAACTCAACAAGATATAAATTTTGATTGAATAATCACCTTATTTTCATGTGTATTCATTCAAAGAACTCAACCAAATTAGATGCAAGGCCCATATAAGTCCATTTATTCAATTTCTTGAATGAATAAACACAACAAAATGACATGAATTCAAACAATTCAAACACAACTAAAAACATAATTTCATATATTTAAATCTATCACAACATAGACTATGTACATAAACCAACATAGGTCACATGAATTCTAGAATAAATATGACTTTTAATTTTTTTTTATCCCAAAAAAGGTGAATCAAAACTATAGGTCAAAATTATCAACATATAGATACACAATGTCTAGCTTTGCAATATTTCATGGTTTAAGATGCTCAAATTTGGTAGTAAAAAGGACCAAGAACCCCACTAAAAATATGGCTTAATATATTAAATATCAAATCAAGGTTCATGATGTCAACCAATACTAAATCTCAACATAGAATATTAGCTTTTCCCTTACCACAATCTCGTGATAATATTTAACAAGAATTCAATAGCTAAAGCATGAAGTTCAACATCACCAAGAAAGACTAGCATTACATTTCCAAATGAATGTCTTATTACTTATCAATATCATATCAGCCTTTATGATGATCCAAGGTTGAAAGCTCAACCTGGTCCTATTCCTATTAGGGTTTGTTGAGTTTTATTAATGAAATGATTATACTAGGACAAGTGTTCAATCTTTTTATGGATTCATTTTTTTTTTGAAATAAAGTGAATTATTTTGAAGGATAAAAATATAATTAAAGAGTACTTTATACATCAAGAGTCCATTGTTCATTGAATACAAAAAACATATGTAAGTAATATTGATATTACAACTCACTATTTAGTTACCTTGTTAGAATTAGGCTAACAAGATACATTCCCTTCTTTATCAAAATGAACTAGACCCCATCTTTAGTTCTCGACAATAATCATTAGCCCATATCCCACTATAATGAGCTAGCTCATATCTCACTTGCAATACATAGATGGTATGGCTTAAACCAAAGTCAACCTCCACATCCTAGGGTTTTGTTTTGTCAATAAAATTCAAGCCCATTAATCTCATATGCAAGAAACTTGAATAAAAATAATATTACAAATGCCTAGTAAGCTAACTACATATAGCAATGACTTTAAAATTTCATGTTCATATTGTATTGTTGTTCTCACCTAAGAGTGGTAACAAGGATATTTGGGTGAGATGAATACCACTACCAATACCATATCATAATTTTAAATGATACTATCACACACTAGGATACTATGAATACATTAGATAAGACTCTAGCAACCCTATAATGCCTCCAGCCCATGGTTTTTCCCTTCCACTAGGAAAATAACAAAAATAATGAAAACAAACAATGTAAATAACCCTTTCTTCTTCCTTTTTGTTGTCCAACCATCTTAAATATCCACAACATTCTACTTTTTTATGTGAATTTCCACTCACACTAACAATCACTGAAAATTATCTATATAAGGCCTCTTATAGTGAGTGAGTTACTATTAGGGCTTTGCCCTCGATCAAATCCTTTAAAAATGTCATGTACTTAGGGTTTTCAATGTTGATAAAATTTATATTTACTTCTCTTCATTAGACATAAAAGGTGTTAAGAGAAATTATTGCTTACAAATGTATATTGGAGAGTTTGGCAGGCCAAAATCTAGTGAATTTTCCTACCATTTTATCATGTCTTTATAAAAATTTAAATATTGATAATTGTCTTTCCTAAGTTTAGCATAGGAGGAAATTTCATTATTAAGTATTAGAAATCTTAAGTCAAGGCACCATGGTCAAAATAATTAATACACCCATTCCCACATGCATACAAGCTTAATATAAATAGAACTACCAAATCAACACAATACAAGTCATAGCAACAAAAAATAACACCAATTAATACAGACAAAAAACAACCCAAGTGACACAAAATGACATTGGAAAACAACTAAAATGACATAAATGATACTAACACAATTAACCAAAATGATAACTTAACTAACAAGCAATGAGAAAAATCTAAGCACAAATGTGCTAGCAAACAAGTAATGACTAGTGATAGTCAACTCACATAAAAGATCTCAACCAAGTATGACACAAACAAACCTATTGCACTTGTCTTTATTTTTTTCCATGTCCACACTGATGTGAGGACATCCTCCTCCATGATACTCTACATCATTAGGGATGTGAACTCATAAATCAAAGCCAAAACACACTAGTCTAAATATAATACACTATTCAAAATATAATAATCATAAATACATATTAGAAGAATAAATATTAACTTATAAACATGAACAAAGCCAATCAAATTCAACTAGAACAAAATTCAATCAACAAGACATAATAATAATAATTCATAGTAAGTGATGAAATATAAACATATCTTTTGGTCCATCATTTTTAACGATTATCCATAGTTTTTCATAAAATTAATATGAACAAAAGAATTATTTAATGAAATCAATTGGAAGTATTACATAAACAAAGTCTTTCATTGTCATTTTTTTGTAAGAGTAACCAGGGACATGATTGACTATCTGACCCCTTACTTGAATGTGACACCCTTTAATGGATGTTTAAACATTTCAACTTGTCTATGATTTAATAATCATACAAACACTAGAACCCCACTAACAAAGAGTCCATCAAATAATAGGCTACACGATAACCATTCAACAAACAGTCCATCAAATACCATATCACCTTATAAAAAGATTTAAACCTTAATTACAAATAACAATAAAAACAAAACAAAATAGACCCTTACTACACAACACCATAACAACTATTGACGCGTGGTCCACTATTAAATCCTTGTAAGTCATAAGGAAACATCCTTTGAATTAAATAGATTTTGGTCTTGAACCTTTTACTATGTGGCCACATTTTTCTAAATATTTGTACCAATTAAAAGAGCATAGAAAGAAGTAGAGGCAAGTAAATCACTTTTACCTTTAAGAACATGCTAAATCTTTACCCAATCCACATGTTTCTTCTTAATGGAAAATGTGTCTTCCTCTTTTGGACTCGTTGAAATAAGATAAAGTAATAACAATAAAGTATGATTTGACATTTTTTTTCCCTTGGAAAGATGACTAAAGTTGAGCCTTGTTGGGAGAAAGTTGTCAAGCAAAAGGAATGCATGTTCATGAGAAACCCCTTATGACCAAATGCTAGGAAACTTCCCTTTCATGTGGTTTAAATGGACATTTCTCACTAGTCTAGGAGACAGCCTAGGTCATTGGTTAGGGTCCATAAGGATATCTTCTACAACAACCATAAGGGGTAGGACCCACATGTACCAAATTGTGGGATAACACATCATTTTTGCACCGCATGAAGAATTTGTTTTAACCTACAACTTGCCTTGTCAAATTGTTCGTTGTGAGGAAAACTACCACTTTTATTACAAAGTTTAGTAAGTCTAGACAGTTGCTTCCTAATTTGGGTCTCTTTATTTGTCTTTTCCTCAAATCTTAGGGCATTTTGATACGGTTGGTGACAAAACATATTATTAGATTTTTGTCCTAGGAAGAAAACTTAATTATCCTTAATTTATGTTATGGGACTTTAAGCATATTTAAAACCTTCATTGGCAAAAGAATGGGTTCTCGTGACCCCACGCATGTGCAGGCATTTACTCCCAACACTAAAATAAAGAAAAAATTTATAAAAGATCAAATGCCAACAAAACACATAAATGCTTAAAAGATCTTAGAATTTGGAAACATTTCTTCACGTCCACATTATTGAATAAAAAATAGGTTTATTGTAGTCCAATCATGTATGCAGATAAAATCTTAAAGCCAAAGTCTAAGTCTTTCATGTGCCAGCGTTTTTTTTGAATTATTAATGACTTGATAGAGCTTAGGAATAAGCCTAAGCATTGTTGGTGTATTTTTTATATTGAGGAAACTTTTAGAGGTTAGAAAGTTATATGAAGATCAAAGTTGGAGCTGAGTAAGGTTAGAGTATAGAACTAAAACAAATATTTGTATTAAAAATAAATAAATTAGTGTGGAACTTTTGAATGACAATTCTTATCTCATATTTTTATGGGATTGCTTAAATGTGTTTTATACTTATATTTAAGTAGTTGAGTGTTTCCCTACAAAAAAAATATTATGTAAAAATGATAATTTAGAATCTTTCCCTATTTTAAATACAAATTTAAAATGATTTTAAGAATAAAAATTTAAAATGATTTTAAGAATAAAAATTTAATATTCATGGGGCCACCAACTTCAGAAATGATTGCTAAATAAGTTGAACAGTGGATGCTAGTCAAAATAAGCTAAGCAGTCGCATGGAGACTTGCCCTTAGTGGAGTACAAGAATTTTATGGATGATAATATAGTATTTGCAAGGAAAAATTAATTAAAATAATTTACATATGAGGCACTATAATAGCTCCCAATAGATATAGATAAATGATCTAAGTGTAGGAGAAACAATTTATCATTAACATAATAAATAACCAGCTTCAAAATATTTCTTAGGTCAAAAGACTTACTATAATAGTCTAAATATTGTTTATTCTACTATAAACACAATATGTACTAAATTTGAATCCATAATAAAAATAAAAGAATTATACTTATCCAAAATACAAGTTACCTCTAAAAAGATTTTACATTTAACCAAGAACTTTTGAAAAGCTTAAGCAACTATCAACTATGCTAATAATTTATAATGTGTAGTTTTCATTTGAAATAGTTGTGGATCTAGGGCTATGGCAAGACTACAAACTTAAAAGTTCATTACTTTTGATCCAAAGGTCTCTAGTGAGCAATGAAAAACTACATTACATAAAAAAGAGATTTACACAATTTTATAGTTCATGATGTTGTGGAGGTGCTCTTTGCATGAAAAATGCTCCTTCAAATAAGTCCTTGCAACATTTTCATTTTTAAGTTATCATTTTTTATTCTGGTTCTAGTTTAGGTTTGTATGTTTGACCAAAAATAATAATTTGGATTTGGGTTCATTTTGAGTTCACCATAAAAAAACACATAAATAATCATAAACATATACATATTTGCAACTTAAAACAAGGAATTAAGTTTATTGTTCAATATTAAAGTAATATAATTAGTATTCATCATTATTATACATTGTTACATCATTATCAAATTAATAAAATAAATGAATAATAAATGATGAAACTAAAAAACATTAATATTTTTATTATAATTTGTACTTATAAATTTTTTAATATTCATTAAAATTAAAAATAAATAAAATTTAACTTAAAACTATCTTAATTTTTTTAAGGGTTTCATTAATAATTTTTTGTTGTCATAGGGACCTACGTGAAAGGCTTACAAAATCAAAATGTGGGCATAGTTTTAAAAATTCTTTATGAGGCATATTTCCATAAAACCTAGGTTACACCTAGAGATAATTCAATTTGGGTGAAAAAATCCAACAAGAGTATGTTACAAGTACCCCATTCACTATCTTATGTATCAATTATAGTGGTCATAGTACCATGAAGGCTAATTAGAGCTTATTTTACAATTATCAATATCCTTCTTCCTTGTTTGTCCCCATTACAACTAGGAAAACCTACATTCCTCCACTCATTTACACAATTTGAATATAATATAAGGTCAAACACTTGATCCAACCCTCAGGAATTCATTTTTATAGTAGTTATAGTGTACCCATGTCCCTCCATGGTGTTAGGATGGAGATAGGATGAGAAAATGAATCAATTTAATCTTAAAGACTCTTTAATTTCCCTTTATATTATGTCTTAGAATGTAAATTTGCCACTTCAAACAGTAGAAATTTATTAATATATTCTCTTAGTTGTCACTTCATTTGTATGTTAACCACCTATAAGAGCAACAAATTCACTATTCTTCACTTTGCATTTATTTTTTATTACAAAAAATTGCACAAAAAACCTTAAGAGATGGTTTAGTCCATCTCGAGTACCCTTCAATGCACTTCACCAACTACCATACAACAATAATCATCAGTTTTACCTTGAAAGGGTCTCCTCATCACTTAACAATTTCATCAACTCATAAAGTGATCATTTAGAACTATTATAGTCTAATTTGAATTAAACCTATTTTCAAATCATGCTTCCCTCATTAAGAGGCTTTTCCTCCCCCAAAGCTTAGGGGTTGATCAAATGTGGGAATCTCCTTCCCATGACTTCTTTTGAAACCTTAATTGTAAGGAAGCTAAGGTAGCAAAACAAATTCTTACACTAATCTTGAGAGGAGGATAATACAAAACTTTACAAATCTTTTCAACAGTTACAAAAACTTAACATAAATAAACATACATATCATGCATACCATAACACAGTGATTTATGTGGGGAAAACCCTTTCAAAAGAAAAATCCCACTCTCCAAAATCCACCTAATAATTTATTCAAAAATCACAAAAAATACAATATACTTGTAGAGCAAGCTTCTCACAGGAGTATCACCAACCAGAGATCTAGAGACAACATGAATACTATCAAATTCTCAAAATACATCACAATGCACAGCTTAATACAACACCCTCATAAAATAGGGTTGCCTTCTAGGGCAAGTCAAGCCAACAAAATATCAACTGTCAAATCTGAGACCTAATGATGAACGGTCCACATTTACAATAATACAATATACATAAAATTTGGCTTATGGGGTGTTGCCCCTGAGCCCCCGTCAAGGCACAGGGCCTCCGAACCCCTCGCGAGGTACCCCCACGCCCCTCACACTTATCAACAGTAAACTTTATGTAAAAGCAAGGTTGAGACACAACATAAAAAATATGATAACATATCCACACATGTGAAAACAAGCCATGAAAATGGACTAACCACACAAATACACTTGGATAGATCCTTCAAAAGAAAGAAAAAATTACAAGAGTGAGCTCTAGCTCCTCATGTCACTAGCATCTAGTCAATTACAAGTGTTTCTAATGTCTAATAGACGAATTGAAACCCTTTCAACAATTATAGTGAGATCTTAAGACATGCAAATGACCATTGTACCAATGAAATTTCTTATCTTCCTTTTTACAACTATTAAAATTTGAACATAATGGAGTAATAATTTAGTCACAACCCTTGCAAAAATCATTTCAAGTGTTCTTAAGATTTTCCCACATTCATCCTTGGTGCCATAATGATGTCCAAACATTTGAAAGTTGAATTGAGGAGTCAAAACCCTTCAAATTGCACATTTTTCCAATATGTATGAAATTATTTTTTGATAGTAGTCACCAAATTGGTGGGTGGTTACATAATTTCTAGGGTGATTATTCAATGACTAGGGCAATTACAAAATTGCCTCTTGTAGGAAACTAATGGGTTTGTGACAATTTAATTTGTGCTCAAGTTCAACATTTGATCTTTTTTTTTTTTAATCTTCTTTTGATGATCTTGAATCATCCCAAGGCTACCTCTAATAGAAGAATAAACACACTAGCTTCAAAACCATCTAAGGGAGGAATCAAATGTAAGAATAATCCTAAGACAACTTCTCAATGAGAAATGACATCAACTAATTTGATGGTCATATTACTTGGATCCATTTTTTAGATCAATTAGTTGTAAAACAATTCTAAAAAATATGTTTAACATGTTCAAGCCCAAAACACATTAATGGTATAAGAGAGATTGAAGTTAAAGAAAACAAAGTCTATCACCAATTAGAAGATTTAAGTGTAAAAGTTCCCAAAAAAAAGAAAAGAAAAAAGAGCATTAGCATCAACATTAGAGCACTAAAGGTAAGTGCTAAGTTTAATAGAAAAATATAGAGTACCTCAGTCAATTTACAAAATTGGTTGTACCATATAACATAGTTTTAGTAGAAATAATAGCAGTCCTACAAAACATTTTCAAAGTAATTTACCACTCAAATTCTACATAGATTGGAGTGGTTATATCCATGTTTATTTGATCAACAATCTAGTTTCCAATGTGATAATATTATGGACGTGTCAAAATTATACTTGGTTAATCTAATTTTTATTGTGCAAGTGGAACCAACAATTCTTACGTAGATATTTTCTCCATCTTCTAGAAAATACCTTCTTAGACTTTTTCCAAAGATAACAAACTACTCAGCATATATTTTCTCAAATCTATATTGACACGTAAGATTTCTACAAAACATATGCAAGATTCACTATCTAAAATGATAATTTTCATTTAGATTTATTCTAAACCGACGCTTTGATTTCTCATAATTTTCATAACTTATTTTCTTAATTATAATTCCAACATTTTTAAGTTAAAAAAACTTTAAACCAAAATTGGGAGTTTCACGTATTCAATGGTGTAGTTTAGTTTTATAGATTAAGAACTCACCCATTAATGGAGAACAAATATGCTCCTAGTCTTTATAGTTTGGCGTTAAAAGGCTTAGCATTTATATGTTCCATTAATGATTAAAGTGGGTGAAACTTGGATGGGAAGGGCATCATTAGAGGCCCATTTCATGCCAAATGAAATCATTGCCCATGTGCTTTGATTCTTAACAGCTTTATGATATTACGTGCCAAACGTGTAAATGTTCACTAAAGTTACTCAAATTTCCAGACGTACAAAGTACTCATTATTAGGGGGGCATCTTAAATAAAATATTCTACAAATAAATGCATCAATATACATACACACATATTCCTTTGTACTTTACTAGATAGTGGGAGACACATTTGTGCACTTATGAAATGAGAGACCTAGGTATGTTCGTTGCATTTTGGATAAAGTCTAATTATTACAGATTTGAATTTGATGTATATTGTGTTTATAGTAGAATAAATGATATTTAGATTAGTGTTTTGGTTTGAGGAGTATTTAAGGTTGGTTATTGTTTATGTTAATTTAGATCATTTATTAGTACATATTATGGTAGATAATATAGTGTTTGATATGTAAATTATTTAAATTAGTTTGTCAAGTATCAATCAATCGTCTTTTTCTAATTTTTCTTGTCAATATAGGTTGTAATATTGAAAAAAATGTGATTGGGTGTTGAGTTTTTGTTTTTATTGTAGCCTTCACGTGAATAAATGTATAGATTAAATACCACAATTAATATGTCTCGTACCCAAAATCAAATCAAATCAATATCCCGATTACCCCAAATCAAATCAAATCAAATACGTGTCATAAAAGTCAAATACTATTTATTACAACCTCTTATGAGGTTTGGCATTCTAAGGTGTAGAAAATATATAAATCGTAGAAAATCTTATTCGATTATAGTAAAAAAATGAATGAAAAGATTTAAGCTATTCTTCAATTTTAGGTGCAATTATATGCCAAAAGCATTTGATTTCTCCTTCTATGTTGTTTTAGCATTCTAAGTTGTAGGAAAGACTCAAACATTAGAAAATATTATTGATTACAATTAAAAAATAGATGGAAAGAGATTTGTGCATTTTTAATTTTTTGTGCATCTATATGTTAAAGTGTTCAATTTCTCCTTTTGAGTTATGTTAAACTCAAGGTTTTGGGATTTATTTAAAAGAACAAGCAGATAAATGTTGGATATGACATGAGATGTGATAAGAGACCTTAGTTGAAACTAGTTGGATGTTGCTTTTGAACTAGGTTCTTTGAATTTTCTCTTTTCCTCTTGTTGACGTGTTCATTTCATCTTCATAAATTACATGGTTTGATAAAAGAATTTTAGAGATATCTTGTGTTCAAATCTATATTCTCTACATCATACCATTACCATGAATCTTTTTTCTTTCAACCATATGACATTAAGCCAATTTCATCTATTTTTCCTTTTTTCCCACCTTAATTTATAACAAACCTTTAGCTTTCGCCTATGAAGTATTTCAAACATGAAGATGCTTGTATCAACATTCTTCCTTCCTTTAATTTGTATTGAATGGTAGACTCTTCTAACACTACTAGACAAACCATGTATGGTCTACCAAATGCTTTTGATGACCTAAGATTTGTTGCACCTACTTGTCAATTGGAATGAGCTATGTATTGAGATTTTGAGTAGTGGTTTTTAGTGGGGTGAGTGGAGTACAATTTCTTGAAAGTTTTAAAAGCATTTTCAACAAATTAATTTTGTGTATATCCTACAATCATGGCATTCCAAGAGACCTCATTTTTTTGAGGTCTTTTGTTAAATAAATCACGTGCCTTGTCTATGCTTTCACATTTTGCATACATGTCTTTAAGGACTGTAGTTGTAAATTTAACATTTGAAAAAACCCCCTCCCTTTATGCTTTGAGGTATGTCCATACACTATTCTAAAACTCATTTTTGACATAGGTAGATGATATTGGTAAAGTTTGTGGAATTTTGATTTACACTTATCAATTGTATTTGTTTGAAAGTTTCTAAAGCCTTTCAATTTTCAATCTGAAAAATGTTATTATAGAACTAGTTATTGTCCTGCCTAGTTAGTTCTTTTCACACTACACTTAAGGTTACTTAGAGACACTTCTTTATTTTTGTCTCACCTCACAAGAAATTTACACATCTCCTCACATTAATCTTGAGTGTTCCCACATGTGTCTCATATTTGGAGGGGTAGTCAAACTTTCAGTCCTACTTTTTTACCTCCTCATCCTTAACTTTATATGCAAGGTTTCTTTGTATATTTTACATTTGCATGATAATATTATTTGTGAATTTTTTGTTGTGTGGAAGTTCTTGGATCTTGCAAGTTGATCTTGGCTACTTCAGCATGGTATTAGAGCAAGCTTGCAAATCCCTTTTCAAATAGTCTTGAATTATGTAAGGATTTTGGGTCCTTACTTTCATATAGTGTGTTAGAGAGAAAAAGTGACCTCACAGTTGTGCTAAAAAGGCCCAAAAACCTATATTTTCATATAAAGCACTATAAGTTTTGGAGACTGATAGCACCTTCAAATTTTGCAAATTTGAGGCGTTTACATCTCTTCGATGTGTCGACAAGGCTAGGCCTACATCCTGCTAAATAAGCCCCAGAGGCCTTCTTTGCTGATTAATATTTTGCAACTCATAGGTCATCTTACAAATCCCTTTGTTATAATGTTTTCTGGTACATATGGTAGGGTGCCTGCTCATTTTCATGTTTCCAGGATGAGTTTTGATGTATTTTTAATCATTTTCTGACTGCAACCAGGCTAAATTTGGTGTTCCAAAAAGTCTCAAATTTTCAAATTCTAAGGCCAACCCATTACTTGTTTTGGTCTAGAACATCTCCAATTCCAATTTCATAAAAAACGGAGACCATTTGATACACTATTTTAATGTATTTCGATTGCGGCAAACACATCTGGAAGACCAATTTACAAAGGAGGTACCTGAATTTTGATGGCTAGGCAAAATTTGATTTAAAAGCCATGTTTTAAATAATTGATTATGGTTGCACGCAAAAAAATTCAGCTCCAGGGTTCTCCATTTGCACGCAATGAAAATTGATTATGGCTACACACAAAAAATCTTTGCTCTAGGGGTCTCCGTTTGCGCGCAATGAAATTTCTCCGTTTGGCCTTCAAGCGAAATTAAATTTTTTCCTAGTTCTAATGTTTTTAAATGTTGATATTTAAAACATTTTAAAAATGTTTTAAAATGATTTTAGGGCATTAATATTCAACATTTGAAGGGGAGTTTAAAGAAGTTTAATTCTTCTTTCCTATTGGTCAGCACACTTTTGAACTTCATTCAAATTTTCTTCACGGGAGCAAGCATATCGCTCATCGCTGTTTTGAGGTGGCTGAGAAAATGCAAATCAATGATGCATTGAGCTTGAGCGATGAAGATTTTAGGGCAAATAAAACATTGTTAAATGTTTATTGAATGCAACTTTACTTCTTCAATCCTATTGGTTGAAAACTTCAAGCTCACGGCAACACGACAGTGCACGAAAACTCCATCACCCATCTCCATTTGAGGAGGCTAAACGAATTCAAAACCACGATGGCCTTTATGCAACAATGAGTTTTCAATTAATGTTTTATTGATGTTGTAGTCACATGAAGTTCCAATGCTTTATTTCTATCGCACAGTTGCACAAAATACCGTCACACATTGCCAGTTGAAGTGGAAAAGTAAAAATAAATCAGCAATGGTCAAGTTTAAGCAATGACTCAACTCTCATCACCCATCGCTGATCTGGATTCCCTTTATCTTCATAAGTAGCGATGGTCAAGTTCAAGTGATGGCTTTCTTTTGAAGCATGCCAACATTTGGGGGAGATATAAAAACATTTTCCAAAGGTTTATTGATGACAATTTTAAATTCTTAAATCCTATTGGCTAAAGAACTTCACAAAATTCTCACAGTAGTTGTATCGCTCATCTCCATTTTGGGATGGAGGAATGAAATCAACTCAACGATGGCTTATATTGACATTTGCAAAATGTATTAAATGCATTTGAAATCTGAAGGTTTAATAAAATGTTTTACTCCTATCACACATCATAGTTTCGAGGGGGCTGTGTATGAGCAAAGCAGTGATGGTCTTCCTCCTTGCAATGGATTTCATTTGGAGGCACATGAGAAATCTAAAGGGTAGAGTTTAATATTTTTTTTCCAATGTATTAAGGGGCATCTTCAACTATTCTCAACACTGTGCATTCTTTGAGGGGGGAATTAAACCAAAAGATGTAATCACGTTTTTTTGTCTTTGGGCTAATTTTCAAACACTTGTATAGGTTGGGAAGTGCTCTTTCATGCTCCAGAAAGTTGCCATAACCATTTTTATTGCTTAGGAAGCAATTTTGTCAATTTTTTATGCACTATTTGGTTGTCAATGAGGTCAAAAACACCCAATACTCATAAAAAATGACTTGCAAGCATTTTGAATCTTGTTGCAATTATCAAAGGAGTTGAGAATGGAAGGCAAGGGCCTGTAGGTTGAATATGTATTCAAATGGTTGCCAGATAAATGTTTGAAAAAATGCCAAACTTTTTGCATTGTGAAATGAATGATAAAAAAGTTAAAATAAATGATTAAAATCATCTATTTGAATGCTATTGGTGATGTTAATAGCATTTGGGTAAATAATTTTTCACTTATAGAGCATAATAGTAATTGGGTAAATGGGTTTTTACCAAGGAGTGAAAATTTGAACTTGTCAGGTAAAAATACTTCTGTAAATGTTTTTTTACAGCTAGTTAAATGATTTGCACGGGATTTTCAAGTGAAGACAAGTTGAAGAGAGGGAAAATGAAGTAAAGAGGCATTCTCTAAATGCTAGTTTTTTGCTGATCAGTGGAGCTCACATGTGCCATGTGTCAACAGTCGATTAATTTTAGGGATTTTCTGCTTTCTTCTCATTTTCTCTTAAAATGAGAAACTGGTTTCATTGTAAGGGGTTTTGAGTTTTGGGGAGGTTTTGAGCTCTTTAGTTTTTGGCCATGGAGGAGGCTATGTACATGATATTATTGAATGCTAATGGTGAAGGTCTTTGTTTACCAATCATTAATTGATAGTGCCTCTATATTTTGAAACTTTGGAATATATGAATACAATCTATTATACAATTTTCTCCAATTGTGAGTGATAATATGCTTTAAACTATGTAATCAAGGGTTATATCAGTTTTTCAAGCACATTTGCTATTTTGAATTAGTTTTTTGGTTTGTTGTTTATCCAAGGATAGAGTAAATGCTTGACATGAACTAATGAGTATTTTATCATTTGCTATGGATTAATAAGCATGTTACATAATAGGCTTGCTCAGGTCTGATTGTCACAAGGTGATAATCTCTAGCAGAAGACCATCAAAATATGTTTGGTTTTGTCATATACAATGCTTAACACGTGACTTTGTATCCCAAGGTAGGCAATGGTCTTGCATTATTTTCTTTCCTCATCTTTAGAAATAATCTTTAAAATCAAACAAATTTTAAATGCTTTTGTTCTATGTTTTGCTTTTGGACGTGTAATGTACTTCCATATTATCATGCTCTAAATGTTGAATGTTGTGAAGCATTAGCCATCCTTTTGAAATATTCCATTTATTGAGCATTTGCATGAGAATTCATCTACTATTTGTAATGCACATGGTCATTTGATAATGCACATGGTCATTTGACTGCATAAATTCATAAATACATTGTGTGGGATTACCCTCCTAGGTTTTGCAGAGCCTGAAGTGTAGGGGAGAAAAGTGTAAAATCCATCTCCCATTCATTGGCCACTGATCTTGAAGTTCTCAAGGATAAGGATTGGCTATCCTTTAGAGAATTTTCAAGGTTCAGTTGAAAAAAACACCAACAAAGACAAAAGTTTTTTGACATTTTTTGGGAGGGCATCTATTGGATTCCATATGAAATTTTGTACCAAATGTATGGACTTGTACAATAATATATTCATATGATTATTCTACCATATTCTCATCAAATTTATTTTGGTTTATATGCTCGTGCAAGGTTTGCATTAGCTCTGGGGTGACATTTTAATAAAATATTTAAAAATATTTTATTTTATTTTGTAGGTTACAACCCTATGTAGGACTAATGTTAGTTGGTACCCTATACATGGTTGACACCTATGGACATGGGGATGGTCACAAGGGACTCAACCCTTGGACCCACCTAGCCCATTATGGGCTTAACTAGAAGGGAGATGCCAAAAAATGCACCATGACAACTTAGCCCACATGCCACCACCTCTTGCCTGAATTTAGTCAATGTGTCATCACGACCTAGTCCATGCACTATTGCTTCCTACCCAGTGCCACCTAGACTCTCCACTACTTGGATGTTACCATCATATTGTTGACCTAGGTGGCATTGCCTTATGACCACCACAAAGTCATTAGGGCTAGTATAATACTCATTAGAGGGGATTTTTTTTTGAATTTTTGGCATAACGTGAGCATATGAAGTCAATTTTTTAACTTCTTATATGCATTGAAAACTATTTTTGAGCACTTCACCATAGTGGTGAAATTATTTTATTATTTTTTATATTTGTGAATGACATTTTTGTTTAAACCTCCCTATTACTTATATTTTTTGACATGGCATAACTTTTTTTTTAAACAAAAGTGGCAAGCCACTATAATATTATATATATATATATAATTAATACAAAAACCTGGTTCAAAGAGCATACCGGCAGGAAAGAACCAAGAAGAAAAACCTCTAGTTATAGCTCGAATAGGTACAAAAAATATTACAAAATTGTCCCGCAAATTATTACAAAATTGTTCCAAAATAAGGACCCATAGAAATTTTTCTAAAAAACTAACTAATTACAATTCCACCAACCGAGAATTTACCCCACTGAAATACCCATTGCATAATTGATTCAACATTGGGCCATAAAATGTTTCTTGTTCATGCACAATAGGCCCCTGCAAAGCCGAATTATCTTTGCCAAAATTCATTTTCTAAAAAAATCAACAATGTTCAATTGACAAAGATCATGGACTGGCACTATTCCTCCATATGCTCTACACAAATTGAATTCTCATCCTGAGCTTCAACATGACCGAGGGGAGGCAAATCTTTGGCAAATAAATTAAACCCATTAAACGGTACTTGTGCCTTCTTTGTTTGACCCGCATTATCAATTCGAGCCCGCAATGAAACCCTGGGTCGCAACTTTGGAGCTCTCTGTGAAAGCTTGCTTATGTTTTCCTCCTGAAGCTTCCACACCTAGTTCATAAGACACTTTTTCCTTCATTCTAGCAAAAGAGGAGTTAAATGGAAAATGAGGCACATGGTCATGGAGATGAGACATAGCATAAAATTTTTCTTTAATGTCAATATCCATAGACACACAAATCCTCTTGCAGGTTCTTCCTTAAAACTCTTAAAATCAAATGATCATTCCTAAACTGGAGGGCCAACCTGATGGCTTCAAAAATTTCTTCAAACCCTGAGTGCAATTTAACATGTTCTCTAGGGAAAAAACCTTTGATATACCCTTCCCCATTAAACAAGTTATAATCTTCACCACATTTAGCAAAGCATTTTTATCAAGGAATTGGGGATTAACAATTTTTTATACAATTATCTCTAATTCCTTCAGCAATTGAAGCAAATCCATGGTGTTAGATAAAAACATAGATAGAATTTGGGATGGAAATATTAACCGACGAGCTCTTGGACTGGTGACCTCCACGCCAAGCAATGACCTTACAGACTCCTCCTCCCTTAGACAATCAACTTTAAATATTAGGATAAGGTCCTCGTGAGAGAGGGTATCCTCAAACAAACATTCCCAGGCCTGAATAGGGCATTTGATCCTGAAATTCCCTGGGCGAAATGCCATGTCTCCACTATGCAGCATAGAAAAAGTGCAATAGGAAACACATTAGTAGACAATGCTTCCAGAAGAAACTTGAAGCCAAATATAATGAAAGTGATAAATAAAATGCACTTTAAAACCCAAGGAAATCAATAATGATGATTCACATTTTTTGGAGGGCCTAATGATAGCTCATACAAGTATGAACGATTAATTGAATCAAATCCTTTACAATATGCAAACTCATGTGAAATCTCTTCAAGCTGTTACTTAAGTTAAATGTCGAGTACTACAACACATCTGCAGGTACCTTCAAGCCCAATGTCATGGGATACTCCATCATTCACTAGAGAGGTGGCAAAGTTAGAGTTGGCAATATTTAGCAATGGATGATATGGCTTGTCCCATCACCAATTCATAAGCATTTCACAACATCTGCTAGAGAAAATAAGTTTACTTTGGAAGTACCAATAACGACAACACAAAATGCCTCCAGATGACAAACTTAATCATTACACAACAAAGGAATTTTTAATATAAAACCAAATCATAGGCGTTACACAACAATGGCATTTTTAATATAAAACCAAATCATTCAAATTGCCCATTCATAGTCGACAAATCATTCAACTACCCATCCATTGTCGACAAGATAAAATATCAATAACCCCTGCCTTTTTGTTTGATGAATAAAATTCCATTATACTTAAGATATTGACCCTTTCTGCAGGTGTAGAACATCTTGATTAACAATTTCAACTAGATGGGGAAAATTTGCAAGTGGAGAAAGGTTAGCTAAAATAGATATTTCCTACTTTGAGCTACCCATATTAGCTAGATAGTCTGCTAAATGGTTTCCTTCTTTGTAAGTATGTGTGATCTTATAGTTTTGGAATTTATCAAGAAGCTCCCATACTCTTTGAAGGACGTATTGAAGACTCCAGTTTTAAATTTCTTTTCTTTACAAGAATTAACTATCAAAAGGGAGTCTCATTCAATATGAAGGTTCTCAATACCCATCTCCAAAGCCATTTCCAACCCCATTAACAAAGCTCTGGATTCAACTAGATTGTTAGACCCTCTGAAAAGATATTTCAAACATAAAACTAATACCTTACCCTATGAATCAAACAAACAAATACCTACCCTTGATTCTCTCGGATTTCCTTTCGAAGCGCCTTCAAAGCTCAACTTTTTGAAACCAACTTGGGGAGCCTTCCATTTTACATGTTTTCTATTACACTTCTCAAATTTTGATTGCAATAGGTTGCTTGGGAAAGGTAGTTTTACATACTTCCAATTCTGTAAGATATAGTTGTCCCAATTAGTGAAGGAGGAACTTATGTCTTTGACTTCTTGAACACTTGCATTTACTACCTCAGGGACTTCTTCTCAATTTTAACATTCACAACATCATTTGAAGAAGATACTTTCCTGAATATGTGCAAATTTCTTTCCCACCAAAGATTCCATATGACTAGAGCTGGTAATACTCTCCATATGCAAGCAAAGAATGAAGATTTGTAAAGAACTAACCAGCTTTGGAACAAGTCCCACATGGAATTTGGTAAGGGAGTGCAAAAATTAAGCTTATTAAGAATAAACTCCTAGCTTTGTTGCACAAACTTACATCTTATAAATAGGTGATCAGCGTCCTCAAATTCCTCATTACACAAATGACACATGAAAGGATCAACTATTTTTAATTTAGCTAACCGATCACTGGTTAAGATATGCTTCCTCAATTGCAACCATGCAAAACTCCCTACCTTGGGTAAGACTCTACTATCCCAACAAAATGAGTAGGCCCTTTGGGAAAGAAGATGCCCTGAATTCTGATTTAAAGCCTCACAACCTTGTTTTACCATGTAATTTCCATCCCTTGAAGGAGCCCATATCAATTTATCCAGCTTCGAAGAGAAATATACCATTCTAGCATCCAAAACTTTCTGTAAAACACAACACTATTGGGAAGACAAAGAGGGATATGATATTTTCTTCCAAGTTACTTTACTTGAAATAGGGTCAATCGAATGAACATAATTCAATGAATATTCTCCCCAAGCATCCTTAAGTATTTCCATTATTGGAAGAAGATCTAGATTATTTTGCAATGGGGGGTTGCCATTCCAAGAATCCGTCCAAAATTTGACACTTTGGCCATTATTTACCTCCCATGAAATATATGAAACTACTAATTTCCTACAAGAAAGAAAAAAATTCCAAATGGCCGACCCTTTTGGAGGATTAGCAATAGTGAAGATTCTTGTGGGGTCCATGTTATCTAAATATTTTCCTTGCATTATTTTACACCATTTGGCCTTTGGGTTAACATACATTTTCCAAGCAAGCTTTGCACCAAAAGCTTTATTCCTCTTCGAGAGATTTAGAATACCCGCCCCTTGAGATTTTTACATGACATAGCTTCAAGGGATATTAGAGGCACCTTCTTTTGATCATCCATATTACCTTTCCAAATGAAGCTTCTGATCACTCTCTCAATTTCTTCAATAACAAACTTTGGAGCCTTTAATACTGCAAGAAAATAGTTAGGAATTGAAGAGAGAGCAATTTTAACTAATAAAATTCTCCCAGCTAGGGACAACCATCTGACCTTCCATATCGATATCCTTGATTTAAGCCTTTCAATTACTTTAACCTAGTACACTGCTTTATTTGGGCCTGTAAAGAATGGGATCCCTAGATATGAGCATGACAAAGTAGCTTTTTGAAATCCCAAAGTATTGACTATCTTCTTCTCGATGGCCTCACTTGTATTGAGGATGTGAATTTTGGATTTTGAGGCATTTATCCGTTGTCCTAATGCTAAATAATATTTATTTAAAACCTCTTTGATTTGATTTGCTTCTGCCAATGTTGCTTTCCCAAATAAGTCTGTATCATTTGCAAAAAGAGAGTGAGTAACTACTAAATTTGTGTTTTCATTCTTTATCCCTTTCCATAATCCAAGAGTGTGTTTTTTGATAATAAATCTACTCAAAACCTCTGCCATGATAATAAATAGGAAAGGGGAAAGAGGATCCCCTTGCCTCACACCTTGAGAAGCACTGAAGAATCCTGTGGGGGATCCATTAAGTATTATTGAAAATTTAGCCCCTAAGAGGTATGCAATTATCCATCTACACCATCTCATAGAGAAACCACATTTTAGCATCACTTTTCTCAAGAAGCTCCAATTTACCTTGTCATACGCTTTCATCATATCCAATTTGATGATGATTGAAGGGACTTTATTAACTGATATAGAGTGCAAGGTCTCATGAGCCACAATAGCCCCTTCATACGTTTCTCTTTCTGGAACAAAACCCCCCTATTCTTGAGAAATTATCCTCAGGATAATAGGCTGTAACCTCAAATGACATGGCATAACTTTTTCCCATGATATCAAAATCAATTTTTTACAAAAAAAATATCAAAAATTACAAGGATTCTTATTGTAATATTAAAAAAATAATTTGGATTTTTTTTATAAAATTATCATGTTATAAATGATTGATTTAGGCTTTAATTTTGTGCAATTTTTTACTACAAACACCCTATAATTTATTGGGGGATCCACTTTATTCAATATTCTATAGGGGGAGTCATAAGACACATTTTTAGTGCCTATTTATCTTTTTTTGTGTAGTTCATAATGGCTTAAGCTAAGACAATTGAACCCTTGATTCACAATAATTGAAGGAAATTTTTTTGAAAAACAAGGTGAAGGAAATATACAATATGAAATTATGTAAGTGAATTCATATCTAAGAATCATATTACAAATCATATTTAAACATGTGATTGCAACACATCACAATGTAAAAACAACAAACAAAATGTGACACCATATTTATGTGGAGAAACCCTTTTGGAAAAAAAATCCACACAAGAAAAGAGGGAAAATATAATATTAATCTTCAATTGAGAGCACACAATAATACACTTCACATAAAACTCAACATAAAACTACCATCTCATGGCTACATTTTATAGAAATTGTGGGAGGTAAAACCACAAAAGGTAAACCAAAACAAGAGGTACAAAACCATCTGCAAAAAACCTTCACCCCTCTTCATGGATAAACAAAAGACATAATAAAATATTAAATAAAATTACAAGATTCCCACATGGATGCCTAGCCCATGGCCTATCTAACTTCTAACTTTTCGGATGCTTTGATGACCTTTTTGATCCCCGATGGAACACCAAAAAACACCTTTTCTTCTCCAATCATGAGTGTCCCATCCAAGAACTTCCAAATTCTAATATGGACGCCTAAGAAAGATGCTTTATCCATTTTTGACGTGTAACCTCCATCAAAATTAAATCCTCTCTTTAAAATATAATTACAACATGCCAAAATTTAATCCAAGGAATGTGGATACATACAAATGACATATCATTACAAGGTTAATGCCACCTTATCCTAATATTCTCCTACTTGAAATTATACATTGTAATTACATACAAGAGATACAAATAATAAAATCAAGTATAATGATCAAGGCCCATGTCCTTCTTGTACCAAGAGAACTTATCTATGGTCACTAGCTTCATAAGAGAATCTACAACATTATCCAAAGTGTCAACCTTTTCAATCAAGAACTTACCATTCTCAACCATCTCTCACAAAAAGTAACACTAAATATCAACATGCTTACACTAACTCATTTGACTGCAAAATCCGACAAAAATGTCTGACGAAATATGTATAATTTGATGTATTGTCGGGTGCTTGTAAAATTTGATGTGTAATTTTCAATTTTTTGAAAGTTTATCCCCGACGTTCGTCAAAATTTTGACGAACCTGGGGCTTGTCAAAATGTCGACTATCAATTTCGTCGAAATTTCGATAAACATGAAAAATAGAAAAAAATCAAATTGTGGCCGACATAAAGAAAAGTGAGTTCGCTGATTTATTGTGATAGTGTTTTGCTCTACTTGAGACAATTTGTGGAGAACTAAGGACGATTTTCTCGGAAAAAATCAGAAAAAATTCAAGAAGATATCGCCAAGTTGAGGGTAGTCATTGTCTTTTTGCATAATTTAGTTGTGAAGTCAAATTTGTAGTTCGAGGTTTGAAAATAATATTTTAAAGCAACATCTCATTAGATTTCATTTTTAGAGGTTTATGGTTTTGAGAATTTCATGTCCAGATTTTGTTGTGTGGAATCACCATAAGATCACAACTAAGGAACATATTCTTGTGACTGTAATTATGTGATCCATAATTCTATTGGTCATGTGGCACAGTTGTGCTATAACAAATACATGATGCATTCATGTGTGACCCAAGTTTAATGTGGCTATGTTGTGATAGAAATGGAGGCACTCATAATGTAGTTAATTCAGGTTGTCTAATGTAGGTGTCAATCATCATTGCGTGCATTCAGGTTGTCTCAAGTTTAA
>VDFB02286715.1:0-21329 GCA_007258455.2 Sequoia sempervirens
CACATGGTCAAAAGTTCATTATATGGACCATTCTTTTGGAAACTTTCCGGAATCACACTTTAGCATTTCAACTTCATATGAAAACAATGTTTGTTTCTGAACAAGAACCCCTATCCACCAGCATTACACTCATTCTAGAACATTTAAAATAGAAATAAACCCTATAATAACATACACCAAGATATTCCACTGAGTAACAGGTCATATATTAGGTGGGATGGTCATTTCATGGCTTAAATCTCACACAAACCCTTGCCTCAGCAAAATAGAGCAGTCTTGGAGATTTGCGGATTCCACACACCAAAAGACGAGTTGGGGCTTAAAATTAAAAGGAGATTGTAAGTAAACACATGTATCTTAAAAAAAAATGATATCAGACCATGAAAAACTTGTACGGTTCCATTCAAGTCTAGAATGAAGCAAAAAAATAAAAATTCTGAGAAATTAGAAGAGTTTTATTGAGTTCTTTCTTCAAATCTTCTCTCCAACCATATAAGATGAGATTCTCATTCCTTTTAAAGGTTTTCCTAGGCTAACCAGTGTCCAACCACCTTGCAAATGACTCTTGAATCACTATTGACCGTTGGAAGATTAATTACCCCCTTTTACACAATTTTCATCTTTACAAGTATATTGAAACATTGTGCAATGTTTCCAATTTACAACTCCTAAAACCATACTAAAAGCTTGAAAATAACCTTATTACATGTTCAAAATTCCAACCTTGCACTTTCACATATAAATTCAAGTTAATTCCTTCAAAGGCTACATGACAAATTTTAGGTGCAAGATGGAAACTTTACACATTTTGAACACAAAACCCAAAAACTCACCCTAGATCTTACTCAATGGTCTCGATTGACCTTATTAATGAAAAAAGACCTCAAAACACTAACTCTTACCAACTGACCTCCCTATTTACTTTCAAATGATCACAAATTGAGGATGAGGTGTAGGTGCTCCTACACCATACACCCACCTAGAAAATACTCATGCCTCATGAGTTGTCCTTGCACCCATTGTCTCCAAGCTTCATGAAGGATCCATTGGTTCAAAAATCCATTCCATTGATTCATGTAGACTGGACTAATAATATTCCCTATACATTTATCACTTTTGGATGTGTTTACATATGTATTCATCATAACCTTTGTTCTCAGACTTGTTGATTGTCTTGCATTCTTTCTCTGCCAAACATTTGAGTTTTCACCATGTCCTAGATTGAAAAAAACACACATTAGTATCCCTTGGATCTATATTCCCCTTTAGTTTACTTTCATGTTCATTGATGTGTTGGGACCTCTGCATATTCTGTCCATTTTCCACTGTCATCAGAGCTATGTTTCTTAATTTATCTTGCTCCCTATTCATTGTTTTTAGACCTTTCATGCTATGTGCCCCTGTATTAGCAAACTTATCCACCCTTTCACTAACAAATCTAACATTGCACTCAACTATGGGAGAAACAATTGTCCCAATCATGATTCCACTTTGCTTAATGAAGTTCTCCATGCATTCCACCTTGTTTCCCATACTACCCTACAAACTTACCAACATTCACTTTGTCAAAATCAGGCCTAAGCATCATACCTTTTTCCTCCTCTTGCAAGAACAATCTTTCCACTGTCCTAACACCATTAGTAGGTATCTTTGTTGTTGTTCTAACATCAGAACTCTACTCCAAAACAAAAAAAAATTACTCTTACCATCCTCAATCTTTATTGGTTCTTTTTTTCCAAAGATTCCACCTTAGCTTTTCCCTTGTCCTTCTCTTTTCCATGCAAAGGAGTTAGCTTGAAACTTTGATTATCTTTCCAAATGGTGTAGGTGTTTTCCCAACCATCATACATAAAATTTCTATCAAATTTCCATGGCCTTCCTAAGAGTAGATGGCAACAATCCATTGACAATATATCACATAGGACTCTATCCTTGTACTCCCCAATCTGGAAATCCACATAGGCTTGCTTACTCACTACTAAACTTTGGCTATCATTCACCCAAGAAACTTTGTAGGGTGATACATGAGGATTTTTTTCTAAATTCAAATTATCTACAATTTTCCTGGACACTATATTATCTTGAGAACCAGAATCAATTACAACTTGACACACTTTACTTTTGCATTTACATGAGGTTATGAATAGGTTCCTTCTTTGGCCCAGATCTTCTTTTTTTCCTTGCAACAAGGTCCTTCTTATCATGAGTGCCTCTCCTAGCTCTAGATCTGAAGGTCTGCTTGATGAACTCACACTCTCTTCTTCATCTCCTTGCACATATTAGACTCTTTTGTCACCTCTTCTATCACCACTTGATGATGAACCTTTCTTTTGAGGACACTTGAAAGGTAGGTGTCCAAATTCATTACATCTATAACACCTTCCTGAGAATTCATTGTAATCTCTCCTTTTTTTAAAGTTTGTCCTTCCACCTCTCCATCCTCGTCTTGCTTTAGGAGCTTGTTCTTTTTTCTTCTCAACATCTTTATGGGATGGTCTTCCATAGGTTTCCTTGATGTTGAAGTTGTTCCTATACCCATAGAAGTGTTTCCTCTTCCTCTTGCTGCCTTCTCTTATCTCCTTTTTAGTTTTTCTTCTGCCCTCATTACCATTTGAAAGCATTGTTCAACTGAACTAGGTGCCAACAAGCTGATCTCATCCTAAATATTATACCTCAAGCCATTCATGCACCTAGCAATCATTTCTTCCTCATCTTCTTCATGCTTAGTTCTTATGCTTAACTTATAAAATTCTTCAATATATGATTGCACATCCAAATATTTTTGTCTAAGATTTTGCAACTTCTTAAGCAATTGAACATTGTAATCACAAGGGATAAATTTACCTTTCAATTTGGCCTTCATCCTCTCCCAAGAAGTGATCTTGATCTTTCCTTGTCTCTCCATTTCATCTTGCACAAAATTCCACCGTACCAAAGAATATCCCTTTAGTCTTGTTTTATATTTCTTCACCTTATGCCCTTCATCAACATCTTCACTGTCAAAGTAGTTTTCCATGGCCCCAATCCAATCCAGGAGCTCTTCACTATCAAGTTTTCCTCCATACATAGGCACATATATTTTTCCATTTCCATCCTTCTTCATAGCCTTCAAAATCTTCATTTTTCTTGCATCATTAGGATCCATCTCCTCTTCTTCACCAGGAGCTTCTTCTTCCTCTTCAGTTTCACTTATGTCCTCTTCCACTCTATTCTTTTCCTTCCAAGCAACCATCTCTCTTTTCAAGGATTCTATCTCCCTATCATGAACGTCCATCTTCCTTGCAACTACACTTCCTTTAGGTAGAATTTTCACAATACTCTCTTCACCTACTTGCAAAAAAAATTCAAAACTACAACATAAGATCTACTAATGTGCTCTGATACCACTCTGATGCATACCGAGGAGGCTTAATCAAAACCAATCTGATAACCTGCCCTTAAGAGGAATCTAACAAGATTAAGTTGAACAATTTAAACAATCTAAACAACATTTAAAATAGAAAGAAACCCTATAATAACATACACCAAGGAATCCAACCAAGTAAAAGGTCATATAGTAGGCGGGATGGTAATTTCATGGCTTAAATCTTACACAAACCCTTGCATCAACAAAACAAAGAAGTCTTGGAGATTTGCTAATTCCACACACCAGAAGATGAGTTGGGGCTTGAAATGAAAAGGAAATAGTAAGTAAACACATATATCTTGAAAAACTAATGATATCAAACCATGAACAACCTGTACGGTTCTGTACAAGTTTGGAAAGGAAGCAAAAACACAAAAATTATGAGAAATTAGCAGTGTTTTATTGAGTTCTTTCTTCAAATCTTCTCTCCAACCATAAAAAATGAGATTCTCATGCATTTTAAAGGTTTTTCTAGGCCAACCAATGTCCAACCACCTTATAACTAACTTTTGAATCACTAATGACTGTTGGAAGATTAATACCCCCTTTTACACAATTTGTCACCTTTACAAGTATATTGAAACATTGTGCAATGTTTGCAATTTATAACTCCTAAAACCATACTAAAAGATTGAAAATAACCTTATTACATCTTCAAAACTCCAACCTTGCACTTTCACATACAAATTCAAGTTAATGCCTTCAAAGGCTACATGACAACTTTTAGGTGCAAGATGGCAACTTTACACATTTTGAACACAAAACCCAAAAATTCACCCTAGATCTTACTCAATGGTACTTATTGACCTTATTAATGAAAAAATACCTAAAAACACTAACTCTTACCAACTGACCTCCCTATTTACTTTCAAATGATCACAAATTGAGGATGAGGTGTAGGTGATCCTGCACCAAGATCCTGTGGCAAACCAACATAGGCACAAAAGAACACACATGTAAACAAGCATATAGTGTTAAAGGAAAAGAGAAAAAAAAAAACATAAAAAAAAAATGGGTGGATTGAGCTTTGATCATTTGTCCCACACATTGTGGACCAGATCTAAGCTATTTTTCCAAGAAATTTTTTACAAGTGGAACAAGATGTCCACTATGCAAAGAAAACACACGGTCACAAGGGCTAGTGGAACCTGAGTTCATCCACTTGGTGAGCCACCAATGAGACACATATGCATGCGGCCAATTTGCACTCACACAAACAAGCAAGTGGATATGGGAAAGTCATACCTAAGTTTGGCTCCCATATGCTAACCTTACCAAAGATATACCTCCTAATAACTTTGATAAGGTGCAACATAACACGAACAATAGGATTCATGAGGCAAGCAAAGCTTAGCATGCTTGACACCCATCAATAAATAGGATGGCTCCATAGGCAAGAAAAGTGTGTTATGCAAGGTGGTCATATAATAGATATTGTAAATGGAAAATAGTGTAAGGTATGTTCAAAGGAGTTTTTCTTAGTTCATGTAAGGTCTTAACTTAGGGAACATTGTGTCTAATGTCTGCAAGATAGGACCAATCAAAGAATAGAAGATTCACAACTTAGGGTATGTAGTGTGTCGCATCAAGCCACTAAGAGGAATATAATATGCTAAGAGAGATCAAGCTCTTTTAGGGAAATCACACCCAATGTCACCACAAAGTGAAAGACACATCACATGAAGTAAGAAGACTACACATTGAAACATGAATTGAAAAAGAATAATGTCAATGTATGCCCCCACCTTAAAGAAATTGCTAAACACCATGCTACGAGCAATTACTTTAAAGTAGCAAATGATAAATGCTAAAAATAAAGAGGACATGAGAGATTATTTGGAAATACATTTGCCAAGTCATTTTTTTCTAGATGATGCTGTGTTATGAAAAAGGGGAGGGGTTTTCCCCAAAATGAAATCCCAAAAATCATATGAGGGATCCAAAAATTTGGGGTCAGTATGTCTTTGCTACAATGTTTTTATAAAAGAGCTCAGAATTGCCATCATTCCCCAAATACTCATGGAATGGAAAGAATGACATAAAGAGACAAAAAATAGAGAAAGGCCTTTCAAGTCAAGATGGAAGAGATGTAAATGTCTTGACGCCTTGCATCATCCCCAAAAGGAAAAAACACAAGACAAATGAAAAATATTTTTGGGTCAACATGGAAGAGACGTAAATATCTCAATGCCTCGTGTCATACCCAAAAGGAAAAACACAAGAAAAATAAAAGATAAAATGTTTACAACATAGAGAAGAATGTAGATACAAATAGAGGAATGCATATAAAGAGAGAGATACATCAAACATAGCAACATGGGGATATCACATTAAGCACATGCAATCACACACATAAAATGAAAAAGAAAATAATGCAAAAGAGCAGTAAGGCACATCCAAGTCAACCTATAGTAGTTCATCTGCATTCCAGTCGTGTTCATCATATACAAAAGGAATACAACTAGCCAAAGGGACCACATCTAGTGTAGTACTAGTATCATCACCAATTCTAACACTATTCTTAGGAGAATTGTCATGTAAGCTCGTAGAAGAGGAAAACAATGTATTCAATTCATTATGCATTTCTTCATCAATTTTAGCAACCTCATCATTGTCATCTAAGTTAATCACAATAGGAGGTTGAATTATAATGTCCAAAGAAAGATTTAGCTATTTTTGTGGTTGCGATATAGGATATTTTTGTTGTGGTGAAGAGGGAAACTCATCGTGTATTGCTTCAATAAAGTTTGGATGTTGATTTTCTTTGCTATTTTCTTCGTTTAACCTTTGAGATATAGCATGATTTTGATGGCTACGTTCTCTATAATTTCTGTTTCTTTTAGTATGATTTTCAAGTTGTTTTTGTGTGGGAGCGGGTTTATCAACCATAGGTTTGTATTCTTCCCTAAGGGGAGGAACAAAAAGGAACCAAAGGATGTTCTTCAACCACTTTCTCTTTAGCTTTGTAAACTTGTTTTATCTTAGTAGGCGTGACAAAATTGTTTTTGTTGTTTCTTGGTCTTTTATAGGAAATAGGAAAATGATCTATCTTAGGTTGGTCTTGGTTGCTTGGAATGGCTTTAGGTTAAATCATAGTTTTTTCAAGGATAGGAGGCTCAATCATGGGTTGAGGCATGTTTCTAAGGGATAGTTTTGCTATGCATTTTTCCTTTAGATTTTGATGTGATTTGAAAAATAAGTCCTCGTGAGGTTTAATAGGTTCCACAGGCTTAGGGAAAAATAAATCTAATAAAAAATTCCCATGAGAAGATAGAGGATTAAAGCCACAATGGTACAGAGTGAAAATTTCATTGTTAAAGGGAAACTTTAAGCATTTATGCACAACCAAAGAGACAAATTTCATGGAGCGTAGCCATGGATAACCAAGCTTCACATGGAATTGGTCTGACATTGATATGATGGAGAAAGAGACATATAATTTTTTTGGTCCAACTTTTAAAGGAAGGGTGGTTGATCCCATCAGAGGGCAAGAAAAACTATTATGCATCTTTATCCATGCTTTCAGTTTATCATATGTTTCTTGATAGAAATCATGCACAAGTAAAAATTATTTGGTGATCACATTCTCTCCACATATGAGATCAATTAATATCCCATTAGTAGGCTTGTCATTAATTTGGTTGGCTATGTAAAGAGGACCATCAGGTGCATGTTTATCTTTAGATGAGAAAGCAATGTCAAGAGGATTTTTAGTCCATCCCTTACGAGGTTGAGTTTCTATCAATGCAATCAAACCTTTAATAGGATTTTGTTTAATAGTATCCATAGGACCTTGTTAAATAGTATACATGGGACCTTGTTTAATAATATCCATGTTTTCATCATTTGTGTCAACATTCATCACATTATTCTTCTTAGTTTCACTAGATTTGACAAATGAAATGTTATGATTCGGCATAGGGTTGGTAAATATTTGTAATTTTTGGTTGGGAGGGGAAACAAAATTATTTCCTTTATTATTAACACATCCAATTTGGAGTCAACTGGAATCAATGAGGTCTTGCACAAGATGTTTAAGATGCTTACAATGTTATGTATCATGCCCATTTTTTCGATGATAATGGAAAATAGGAATTCAATCTAAATTTTAGAAGTACATGCACTTATGAGTATTGAGAGTTTTAAATGGAGGAAAAGTGATCATTTTATATTCTAAAAGTTATGAAATTTTGTTGTGGAGGGTATCGAGTAAGGGAGTAAATTGTCTAGTTGGATCCCCAAATGTGAAAGGAGTTGTATTCATTATAGCATCCAATTGGGTATCAACATGTTGAATTGGTTAAGGGGTATTTAGTTGAAGGAATCCTTTATTCTATTTCCTAAAAGGTTGATAATTTTTTTGGTTTATAGATTCAGACTTTTCAGGTTGACTAGAGGTGGGTTTTGTTTCACGACTACTAACTAAGTTTTGATAATCACGAAGGGCAGTACACAAGTGTACATAGGAAGTAAAATTCATCATTCCAAGCTTATCTTGTATCTTAGTTTGAAAGTTCTCAATGAACATCCATTGAAGGTGAGGATTGGGAATTTTTACATTGATTTGGGAATGAAGCATTTGGTAATGTGAAATAAAGTTAGTAATTGTTTCATCACCCTTTTTCTTACATCTCATCAAATTGGCTAAGTTTATATTAGGAGTCATGTTAACTTGGAAGGGGTTTATAAAGGCCTCAAAAATTTCATTGAATGAAAGAATTAAGTTATTCAGTAATGAGGAAAACCATTCTAAAGTGGTATCTTTCAAGGAACTAGGGAAAAGCTTAGCCAAGAGCTTATCTTGAAGGAAGAAATCACTGCAGAAGGTGGTGTAAGTGGAAACATGGTTAGAAGGATCTCCTTTCCCTCCATATTTATCAAACCTATGAATCTCTAGACCTTGTGGTATCGTTGTTATTAATATATCCTTGAGGATAAGAGATTTATTTTGACATAGTATGTAGGTTGTCCATTTTGATTTTGGTTTATGGTGGAAATTTTCTTTTGAAGGGATGAATTTTTTTGCAAAAGTTGGTTGAGAATGGTTTCATTGGTTGTGTTTAAATATGGAGGTGAGTATGGTGAAGGTGTATATGTGTTCGAGGGGGAAGCAAATGGAATTATTATTGGAGGTAAAGTGGTAGAAGATATTACGTGTGATTCCACAAAGGTACTAGGAATGCTAGTGGAAATACCCAAGGTAGGAATGAAATTACTAGTAGGTTGCATTATTGTTGTAACTTGAGGGTTGGTATAGGTAGGAATAAAGGTAATGGACATTAGAGGAGTAATTTGAGTCCCTCCTTAACTCTAGACATTATTTGAAGGTAAAGCACAACTAGTCATTGAGGTAAGATGTTTTCCAAAAATCTAAACTAGGTTACGTGAAAGTTCTATTCCTTCTTCACTTTCAATCATGCAATGTATGTTATATATGGTCAGGATAGTAGTGGTTGAAATGTTTTTAGTACTCAGTTGATGTTGTAGGTTTGCTAAGTCCTCATGGATTTGTATTATGTTTTCTTGCAAAATACTAAAAAACCATTGTTTCAACACTTGTAACACTACTTGAAAGAAAAGAGTTGTTAAGGGTATGGTCCATACTTAGTGAACTAGTGTCAAAACTAGTACTGAAAGAGCTAGATAACCCAAGATCCATGATGATTGTGTTGGCCCATAGTTGTTGTTGCACCAAAAGATCAACCTATTAATGCCCGATACAACTACTAGAGTTAACGGATCCACGGGAGGCAGTTGTCCATGTCATGAATTCTGAGGGGAGTGCTGACCATCTGCCAACAAAATCCCCCTTAGTGTTACCTGAGGGGATTCAAACCCAACAACTTTGGCTTTGATACCAATTGTTGGCCCACAGTTGTCGTTGCACCAAAAGATTGACCTGTTAATGCCCGATACAACTGCTAGAGTTAACAGATCCAGGAGAGGTGATTAGTCCATGTAGCAAATTTCGAGAGGAGCACTGACCATCTGCCAACAAATTGTGCTATCATGACATGATGTGAGTCTCAAAATTCATCTCACTATAGTATTAGCAATAAGACACCAAGTTATAAAGATCATGCAAGAGACAATCAATGAATGTAGGATAAATGCAATGAACACAAGATAAATGATATCCTAATTCTTATGTTTACAAATGCACCAAATTAAGCTAGATTGAATAAAATGAAGAAAATAGAAACTTTGCAAATTGAAACGTAGAAACATAATTTTTAATGCTGTAAAATACAAATTTAGATCTGACATGGGACTAGATCGCCAAGAGGGGTGTATGAGTACCAATTAAGGTTTCTCAAGGGTTAAAATGCTACAAAATAGTCCACACAAAATACTCAAAAATTAGGTAAAACAACGAGCACTGGGACTAAATCACCTAGAGGGGCATAAGAGTCCTAGATTAGGGTTTTGACACTAATTTTAACAAATTATGAGTGAATTTTAGGCTTTATGGTTTGAATATGTCTATACTAAGTAAAATTAGAGATTTCAAGTGAATTTAAATGATGCAAGATGCAAAAATGTGACCTAGATATGCACTTTTACTAATGCAAGATTTAGAAACCCTAGATGCAAATTAAATAATGCAAGACCTAATGAAAAGTTAATGTAAGATAGATCTAGGATTATGATGCCCTCCAAATAAAAAAAAAGGTGTTCTAAAGGATAGGTTCACAAAAATGAAATGAAATGAAATAGGGTGCTCCACCTTTTAGGAGATGGAACACAAAGGTAGGGTTTTAGGACCTTCCCAACTATTTCCTTCAAGTTTCCTTCAAGGAAACCTTAGAGATCTCAATCTAGGGATAGAATGAGGAAAAAAAATCTACAATAAGGTCTCCTAGGGTGTGATTAGAGAATAAAAAGGGGTTCACCACCAAGCAACAGATTGGAAAGAAAAGAAATATAAATGATATGCAAAACCTAATGATATGATCTAGAAAATGAACTCAAATCAAAATAATAAACTAGAGATAAGCAAAGGTGCACCTAGAAATATGAAGAGGTTCTGAATGAGCTCTAAAATATTGAAAATCTAACTTTTAAAGAAAAATGGGAATCATATGCCTATAGGACTAATTTAGGGTTTCGAGTCGAAACATAAATCTAGACCTATTAAACTAAGATCTATAGAAGTGCTTGAAATTTGGTATACTGGGACTCATACACCACAAGTGATGATTTAGTCCTAGTATAAGGGTTGATATGAAACTCTGATATCCTCTAATGTTCTCCTGTAGCTTCTCTCCTGTCAATTTTTTGAGTCTGAATCACTCAATTGCAACCTATAGGTGACTTTTGTGATCTTGTAATGTAGATGACAACTTTAACAACTTAACTTTTTCTAAAATTTGTCTTCAATGGATCTTCAACCAAAAACTTCAAATCACACATCAAAGAGAGGAAAAAATGGTGTTTTGTTAGTGGATAGGGGTTTTCCTTGGTCAAATCTCATTTTGGTTATCAAAATTTGAAATGAGTAGAAATAGAGAGGAATGATGAATGAACAAATATGAAATGTTGTAACTCACCAAACCCTTGAACAAAGCAATTGCATTGTATACAATGGATAAAGTAGTGAATGATCTTGGAATTCTTTCTTTGTATAAGCAGGATCTTGACTTGAATGCTTTCTTGAATCATGAAACTCTACATCACAAATGTTAGCTAAAAAATAAACAAATGCATGATGACTTTGACATGACACTTGAATCTTGAATAATGCTCCAAAATGCTTGATAATGACTCTTAAATTCTCTTGAATGCTCTATAGTGCTCTCACTTGAATTCTCATAAGATCACTTAAATTGCTAGATTGCTTGTTATCTTGTTAGGAGAAAATATGTGAAATAACCTTGTATTTACACTTGTTTATGCCCAATTTCCCAAAATTACAACACTACAAGCTAACATCAAATCTAGGAGAATAAAATATCACCAAGAATTGAATTCAAAATTAGATCCATGCTAAGTAGGAATCATACGCCATTTGAAGCACATGAGTCCCTGTAGGCTAAGCTCAAAACACAAATCTAAACAAAACATTTAGTTTTATGGAAAATTTAGGTTTAGGCCCCACACTTGCAGGGACCCTATATGTCCATAGCATATGAGTCCCAAATCACCAAATTTGGGCCATAAAACCAAAATCATTAAATTATGAGTGGTCATTTGATGTGTGTCAAGGATTATCATAGAAAGATGCATTAAATAAGGCTTGTGGATGCAAATTAGGACCAAATAAGACACAAAGAAGCCAAATTTTAGCAAGGAGGGCCCAAACAAGTGTGAAAATGTAAAGGGTACATTTTTCTATGTACAATACAATACTCACAATGCATAAGGAGATAAGCATGCCAAAACTCATCAAATAAACCCTCCAAAACCAAATATCCATAGCTCAACATATATATGCATGAGAAGATAAAGAATAAACATAATTCACCTAAAAGAAATAATGGGAAATACCTATCAATTGTTAATCCACTAAGTCTAGACCAAGAGTGGGGAATGAGAATGCTACTCCAAGATATCCAAGTCATCATGAATCATCCAAGAACACTCTCCTCATAGGTCCGTGTTGGACTCATTTCCAACCAAGGTGTAGGATCCTCAGATTTCCTACTAAAATCTCATCAAGAGTATCTATCTCAACAATATGTCTCTAACCACAAGATAACTCAAAGCCTCACTGAAGTCTCAATGTATCTATGAGCACCTATATCTGATCAATACATACCAAACTCCAAATCCAACATAGCGCCATCATGAAGTAATCAATAAAATGATCATGTACTCAATACAAAGAGAACCAAACAAGATCAATGTCAAAGCTCCAATGAAAAATCAAGAACATAAACATGAAAACATGATCTAACCATCTCCTCCTAGGAGATCACATGCTCCATATGAACATAAAAATTTCTCTAATTAATATACCATGCATTTGTATCATGCAAAAAATCTAATTTCCACAAATGAGAGTGTACCATGACATAATAGCAATCATCTTATCGAACAAGAATAACATGTTGAGAAATTTTTCTCTAAGCTTTTTCATTTTTGGTTTTGATCCTTGCATTTCTTGATTTTCTGATCTTGCTACTTTTTACACTTTTTGATGGAACCTCATTCTGAAGGTTAAAGTTACTCCAACAAAAGGGTGTATAATGCACCACATAGTGGATGCATGGATTTTTCATGTCTCTTTCCTTTTAGGCCCAAAATAGGACAACTGGCTACATTGTGAGAATTTTCCCCAATATACTCTTATAGACTTGGAAATTTCTTGCCAATGTGCCACATCACTGACCTTTTGTCAGACGGGTTGTTTTTCCTACGAACATGCTATTTCACTTGTGGATTTTGTCAAGTAGCACAGTGGATCTTATGCCTTCATGATTTATCTCTTTAGGATGATGCTATTATTACAGCTGATCAAATCATATTTTTTCCAGGCTAATCATGACTTTAGATATCCCTCTAACAACAATATCTTCACAAAGCTTCCACAACATCTAGAGAAATTACTGAAGTAGCTCAAATTTTATTAGTGAAGATTGATATGATCAAATTAGATCCTTGATCAGATTGTGAAGTACCAGATGAGGACACCTATTAGAGGGTCATCTCTATTAGCCACAGTGTTGGCACATCTTTCTGCCCCTATAAAAGGGGGTTTTAATAGATTGTTAATAATCATCATTAGGATAAAAGTTTTGTCTATTAGAAGAATTAGAATAGGGGAGAAATAGGGAAGATTTTTATAGAGTTTTTTTTTTTGCTCTTTGGCATGTTGAAATTATCAAGATGATTACTCGTATTGGTATCTAACCTTTTCATTTATGTTATTTATTGCAAGAAAAAGTTATAGTAGGAAGGAGTATATGAGATTGTGCATCCATGACATTTGTCACATGTTTTCTTTCTCTATTTTATGTGTGCTGAATTCTCTATGTCAACTCGTACAAATATAGTCTTGGTAATTGCTTTCCATGCCATTAGCTTCTATGATTGAATAATGATCTCTTTTAGAAATCAAATCATGTTTGCTATACTTTTTAATTTTTATAAATATTGTGCTAACTTTCATATTATGCCAAGAGAGCAAGATGGTCCTATAAACATATGAAGTATTTATTTTAGTATTGGGTTTCTTATTTCTGTAGGACCTTAATAGGTGCTTCTCATAGAGAGATTTGAATGACTACTCTATGCTCCTATGGGCCTTAGTTGTTCATTCTCTTTCAAAAAATGAAGGTTTTGTGGCATTTTGTGTCCATATCATAAAAAATAAGAGCTTTTTAGGGTTTGAAATGTTCTAAATCTTTGTGGCACACCACCTTAGTCTATTTTTTGCATTTCTCTTCCCCTTTTCCAAAAAAAAAAGGAAGAGTCAATTTTTGTAAAAATCCCAGACATTATTTAGTGAGGTGCAAGCAGGTCCCCCACTCACTAAAATTCCAATAAGGTTGTTAGGGAGAAGCGTAATATTTCATGATCAATAGTTATTTTTCTAGCATGCCTGGTGGTACCTAAGTTCTTTTGTAGTGTCTAATAATTAGCCTTGAAGAGGTGTCTTTTAGAATTAGACCTTTAGGAGGAGCTGGTAATCTCATGCCTAGAGTCCAAACAAGCATCCTCTGGAGGAAATTTATAGTATTCTTAGTTTCCTGGAGTCTAGAGCTTTAAACACCCCTCTAGATGGCTAAACCTTTAAATCAGGATACTTGTCTATCTGGTCCATAGGAGTTTATTTTTGATGAGCCCCTAGGGTGTTCCCACATTCCTAGAAATTTTATGACTTGGGATAGTAGTATTCCACTAGTTCCACCTAAACCTATAGATGTGTGACCTACAATACTCACTGATTCCCTCAAAGCAATTCCAAAGTTCATGGGGAGGATTTTAAAACACCTTCCAAGAATCTCTAGAACCTAGCGGAGATTTTTAGGTTCCACAACATCATTGAACAAAATGTGGCCCTCATATTGTTAGCTGCATCTTTCAAAGGAAAGTTCCAAGACTGGTATAAATCCATGACTTCCAACAACATCCATTCTTGGGATGAACTTGGAGGTAAAATCTTTCACTGCTTCTCAAAGAAAGGAGACTGCTCATCCTTATCACAAAAATTGATCACAATCAAGGAAGCCTCATAGGAGGCCATGATGATCAACTTCAACAATAGGTTCCATAAAACTTGGCAAAGGATTATGATGACATCTAGGCCTCCAATGGCTATGGAATTCATGTTATATTTAAAGGTTTCAATTCAAATATCATGGTCATGGTATAATATCTGGGAGGTGATACCTTTCCCAATGCATATAATCTAGTTGTGCGAGTAGAGAAAAATCTAATAGAAACAAGTAAGCTTTCACCATGACCACTGATGTCAATGTTCGTAGAGATCTCTGGTAGAATTAAAGATGAGGTAATGCATAGCACCTTTGTTTCACTCCATAACATATCGGATGCATCACCACAATCAATGTATGTGTACCCAAATGCAATTCCAAGCACATCAGGATCCTCTTCATTAGTAGCATATGTCAACAACACGAAGAACCTCATGAGAACCTTCACAAATGAGCTAGTCATTATTTTACAACAACAAGTAGCACCTCCAAATCCCCGTGCGTAAAATTATCGAGGAAGGCCACCTTACCAACATAATACATACCAAGGAGCTCCAAGAGGGTGCAATCATCAACAAACATCTATGAGATAGAAGGCCATGATTACCACACCACTCTAGACCATCAAAAATAGCTCAAACAAAGACTCGGTCCCAAGATATTGAAACAATTTTTTGGAAGATAAAAATGCCTAGTTTTTCCCATGCAATGATGCTCACATGCCCTAAAATTGTCCGAGGAGAAATATTTAGTAGAAGGTAGCAGAACAAAGGAGTTAGGGCATATTTTTGAATGTAGACTATCAGTCTCCCAGAATTGAGAATGCTTGTTTCACTATGTGAACTCAAGGAATGCCCTTAGAATAAGAATTGGACATCCTCCCAGACCAAATGCTTTTCTCTTGGATAGAGGAAGAAGATTCAATATTCAAAAAAAAAATTCTAACAATTAGCACCTCATAGGTATAGTCAGATTACAACACATGATAAAAAAGAAGACTTACCAGGGAGCATGTACAACAAACTCCCCAATGGCCACAACTACAATAGTCACAACCACAAGTACAAAAAATTTCACATATACGACCAAATCAACAACCTTAGTCTCAACCATTTCTACTAAAAGACATGGATAAGGTCCCAAACCTACCAAGGATAGACTGACCTTTTACCAAAGACCTCGCCGATCATAACACTCAATGTGGTGGAGCAATTAAAGAAGAATCCCACCAACTTATCTCTATGGGACATCCTATCAATATCAAAGTAGAAGACCTTACTCCAAGAGGTGTTTAATAATGAAGAGAAGTTCTCACAGACATATATCCCCATCACATAATCAAGATAGGGGAAAAAGGCTCACATCAAACTCTTAATCCTTGAGGGTTGCAACATATGTGAATATGAAAGAAAAAGAAAAAGTGAAAGAGGTAAGTAAGACAAATCCCACTCCCTTCTTCTTGACACTTCTCATAGGGGATAAGATGTTGCAAAATAATATGATCGATTCAAGGGCCAATACTATAGTCATACCCAAGCTAGTGGTTGACACTCTAAAATTGAAATATGAGCCCATCGATAAGGAATTATACAATAGACATGAAGAAGGTTCAGACTATCAATTGCATTAAATACATCTCTTGGACCCTATTTTCTTGTTTGAGCCAAACCATTATGTAGGAATTGGTCATAATTGACATTCAACCCATCTTCAAAATGTTCCTATCAAGGGACTTCATGAAAAATCTTGGCGGATACCTTGCACTTGACTTTCTCACTTAATATTATGAACCAAGCACAAAGAAAAGATGAAGATTCTATATGAGCCTTTGCACCTTGAACACATCACAGAGGATCCATTGTTAAGATTTAAAGTGACACATGCCTTATTTTTCAAGAAAGAGATGTATTGCATAGAAATGTTGGAAGAAGAAGAGGCCCCAAGTGATTAGACCCTTGAAGAGGAAGTCCTACTTAATCAATTTATTAGTTATGACCCTTTTTAGGAAATTGACATGTTATTGGCCTAGACATTTATGTAATATTTGATGAGGAGGAATCCCTCCTAAAATTGGTAAAGGAACAAGAGAAACCAAGTGAACTAGGTGATAATATTTAATGGAAACTACATTTTGATGGTGACAAGTGTAAAAATGGCTCTAGAGCTGGCATCCATCTCATATCTCCAACCAGGTCAGAGACCCTCAAAGCTTTTTTCTTTCACTTCTCATGTTCAAACAATAATGTGAAATATGAAGGACTGGTTCATGGTTTGGCTCTAGAAAAATAAATGGGTGTAAAAAGGTTATAGGTATTTGAAGACTTTGAGTTGGTTGCAAGCCAAATTCGATGACAAGTAATTGCTAAAAATGTGAGAATAGAGTCTTAGTAGAATAGGGTATGGGACCTAATTGAAGGGTTCAAAGCTTTTAATATCTGAGTTATCTCACAATCTCAAAAAATTTCCATGGATAGAATGGCTTTGGTCAGTTCACAATTTGACCCTACCCCCATATCAATCGAGAACCAACACATGATGTGCACCATCCTCTGACTATCTATCCTTGAAAATGACTAGAACTAGCAAGTCTTTGAAGATGATGCTTATATTGCAATCTTTTTTATGATAGTCAAGGGAGTTTTTTATCAGCCACAACCTAGATCTGAAGGGGTTTCTAAGGAAAAAGTGATCCAAATTAAAGAAAATAAGCTCAGATGACAAGGATTAATCACTCTCAAGAATGTTTTTAACTATTAGGATGTGAGAAATAGTAAGCAAAGATTCATGAATGATGAGGAGGACTATGATAACCTCGATGTCAGAGATTGTAGAAAGCTAAAGGTCAAGAGAAATGTGACACAAGTAGATAAGGAGAGATTGAGAGACTTGTGTGCTAAGTTAAATGAGGTCATGGCCTGGAACTACAATGATTTCAAATGATATATGATCCTAGCATTATCTAGCACACTATTGACTTGGTCAAGGGATCCAAGCCTATGTAAAAAATAAAAGACCAATCAATCCAAAGGTGGAAGCATTGATGAAACAAGAGCTTACAAAGTTGATCAAATCAAATATTATATACCTATTAAGCCCTCCACTTAGAAAAATAATGGTGACATTCAACTTTGTGTAGAATTTTGAAACTTGAATAGAGCCTCATTAAAGGACCATTACCCTTTTCCCTCAAAGGAAATTTTTTTACAAACCATGGCTAGGTCAATTTTTTTTTATTGCTTGATGGCTTTTGGCCTACAACTAGGTCTACATGAAGGAGGAGGATCAACACAAAATAAATTTCACCACCAAGTGGGAGAAGTTTGTGTATGCTAAAATTCTCTTTGGCCTCTCAAACATGGGTGCCACCTTTCAATATGCAATGGACGTCGCTTTTAAGATACTGATCAACAAGATCATCGTAATATATTTGGATGACCTAACTATATTTTTGAAATCAAAAGATGATCATTTTTATCATTTGGAAATGGTTTTCCAAAAGTTCCAACAATTCAGGCTTTCTTTCAATCCCAAAAAATGTGTATTCAAAGTATCGCAAGGAAAATTTCTTCACTTCGTGGTATCTAAAGAAGGAATAGCTATAGACCCCTAACGCGTAAAGGCTATAACGAAACTGCCGCTGCCTATTAATCAGAAGGGGTTATAGTCCTTCCTGGGGAAGATTAACTTCATCAGCCGATTCATTTTAGATTTCATAGGCATTGTAAGACCTATCATGCTAATACTAAAGAAAGGCTTACCATTCAAATGGACCTAGGAAAGAAAGCTTTCCTTTGAGTAGATTAAGGTATCCATCTCCACAGCTCTGGTATTAGCAATTTTTTTTTTCTAAAGACTTCTTGCTATATGTTTATAGCGGCTAGCACAATATAGCCTTTGTAATCACAAAAGGATGAGGAAGGGAGGAGAGCACCCTATCAATTTCACTCTAGGACCCTAAAGGGGTATGAAACCAAATATAATTTTGTAGAAAAGCAGGCCTTTTCCATTATCAAAAGCCTCAAAAAGTTCTGAAATTTGGTTTCAAATAGTAAAATAATAGTCCACGTCACCCATCCCAATGTTAGGGAATACATCACAAAAGGAAAGATCACCAAGAAAAGAGCCAATTGGATCACTAAGATCTTGGAATATGATGTCAAAATTTGGTTGAAAAAATTAATCAAAGGAAGAGGCCTATGTGAATACCTCGTGCAAGAACTCAACCCCAAGACAAAAGAGGAGGCTAACTAGGTGTATGCAAATCAATTTGAAATGGGTGAATCTTGGGTGGCTAATTAGACAAGATTCATTCAAAATGGTAGATACCATCCCAACATCTCGCCATACAAGAGAAGATATTATAGGCTTTGAGGTGTCATATATGTATTATTCAAAGGCATCCTATTTAAAAGAAATTATGATAGAGTCCTCCTCTGTTGTGTGGACAAGCCATAGGCTGAGAGAATTCTAAACAAATTTCATAGCATCTCAGAAGGTGAGTATTTCTCTACCAAGAACAAATGTCGGGAAGTTTTGTTACCTCAAAGTGAGTGTGCATTTTTGGAAAAATAGCTTAGATATGATCCATAATGTGCAGGACAAACAGTCAAAGCTTGATCCACCTTTTCTTTCTTTTTTATTTCATCTTTATGTCTTTGGCATTGCATGTCTATGTATCTTTTTTTCTTGCATATCATACACCTTGTGTATGTCCCTTTGTGCTTGTGATTGTTCGATATAGGATCTTGGATCCTGGGGGCTTGACCACCAACTTGATATTTTTTATCCTAGACCATCCACATCGGTACATGTGGGCCCCTCTTGAATGTCTACTTTAGTGTGAGTTTGAAGCAAGTTCCCCCTCTCATGAAAGTGGGGGCTAAATCTAGTGTAGAAAAATGTCATCCTTTACATTTTCACACTTAATTTTGAAATGATTAACATTAAAATCCATATACCTAATGTTTCCTTGATTTAGTGTTGTAATGTGTTTTACACATTCACATTAGGTTTAGGGCCCCTTGTAAGATAAATAAACGTAATTTTACCTTAATTTAATGTTGTAAAGTTTATTTATTAACACCTTCACATTAAGTTTTGGTCCCTCTTTCATTTATGATGTTCATATCACCATTAATAGGCCCCTAATACCCTTTATTATGCATCTTGAGGATTATTTCAATCAAGATCCTAACATAATCAACAAATACACTTAATATATTAACTCCCTGTCATTTCCTCCACCTAAGAAGGCATGGTGGGACCCATATGCCATCTTCGGAATATGAGTCCCATCTAGATGGGACCTATATGCCACAAGTGGTGTATGAGTACTATTTGGCCCCTTTTTAGTGCTTTGATTGGGAAATTAGGGTTTCAAATTCAAATTTCATGTATGTCAGCATTTGGGATCTAATAAATAGTAAGCTAGATGGAATGCCTATATAAATAAGGTTTCAAATTAGTATTTCACCTAAGAAATCATAATATAAACCTAGAAATCAAAAGTTAAGAATTCTAAGACTTCTCAAGAGCTTTATAGACTATTCAAGATAATTTTTTAAGGCATTCAAGGGAAAGTTTCTTCATCATTTGTTGCAACAATTCAAGACCCATCATCATATCAAAGGAATAATGCATCAACCATGTTGTTGAGCTAGTGTTGTGATGTAGCATTGAAGATCCAAGTCAAGAATTTTTTCATATCCAATTCAAAATCAAGATCTACAATCTACATGGCCACTTCATGTTAGATTGCTAATTTATATCTCAAGACATCATTAAAGGTATCATTGTCCATGTTTCATGTTCATATTTCATTGTTTCATCAGTACAAGGTTTAATTACCTAAACAGGGTTTAATCTAGGAAAACCCCTATTTATTAACAATCAACAAGTTTTTTCTCTCCACATGTGTGATTACAGATCTAGGTGTTTTGGAGATTGAAGGATATTTGAAGACTAAGTTGCAAGATTGAAGAATTTTTTTGAAGTTGTCTCCTTACTTGTAAGATCATGAAAATTTACCTATAGGTTGCAAATCAAGGTTTCTAACACGTAGATTTGATAGGAAGGAAGCTACAAGAGATCAATAGAGAATACTAAAATTTCAGCCAAACCCTAATACTGGGACTAAATCACCACTTGTGGAATATGAGTCCTAGTAAGTACTACCTTTTTTTCAGATTTTAGGAGATTCAAATTAGTTGCTGAAAGATTCTAGTTTTGGCACAAAAACCCTAGTCTAGGACTAAATTTCCCAGACTAGCGTATGAGTTCTAGTGAGCATAAAATGATAGGATTTTAGGGTTTTGGAACTTGTTTTGAACTCATCTCTCTTCTAGGTGCACCTTTGTTCATTCTCAGTCTTTTATCCCAATTTTCAATTTCATTTCCTAGGTCATCTAGTTAGGTTTTGCATGTTACATTCATTTCTTGTCTTTCCAAGCCCTAGGTTGGTGGTGAACCCCCTTTTAACCTTTAATCACATCTTAGGATGCCTTATTGCATATCTCTTCCCCTCATTCTATCTTTGGATTGAGATCTCTAGGGTTTCCTTGAATGAAACATGTAGGAAACTAGTTGTTCTATCCCTCATTCATAGAGTGACAATTTTCAACCTTTCACATTTGAAACCTTTTAATTAAATACTCATAGTTGATTATAAATATTTTTTTATGTACCATATGTAAATTGTTGTAAATTAGTGTTTTGCGAATAAAATAAAGAGCTAACACAAAAGAACTATATTATATTCATGATAA